>SNQJ01S0019645.1:238502-273419 GCA_010110895.2 Picea sitchensis
ACCATTCCCCCACACTGGCCACAAGGGGAATCGTTGTTTATGGTACATCAACAATCTATCAGACCATTTTCATTACGAAAATGACTGTCCGATTTGGACCATTTTCCAAACTGGAAAATGCATGTCCGTCATAAATCTCGAACCACTTTCCGAATTGGAAAGGAACTGCTCAACCTGGACCATTTTCCGAATTGGAAAATGACTGTCCATTAATCAGTAACATATCAGTGCTCCCTCCTAACATGGGAATAATCACTTCCTTTTTCCAATAAGGAAGTCGTCTTCACGAGCCCCATCTTGTCCCTTAAGTACGCAAACTTTTCATCTTGGACAGAGGCTTTACCAAAATATCTGCTATCTGCTCATCTGTGGAGATATACTGGAGAACCACTTCTCTCTTCTGGACTTTATCATAGAGAATATAATGCTTGATCTCAATGTACTTTGATCTGTTACGAAACACCGGTTTCTCTGAAAGCTTCACATAGCTTTGATCATTACAATATATAATGGTTGAATTTAGCACCTGATCAGATGGTCCAGAAATCAACTTATTGTTTCTATACAAGCATCACAAGCTGCAATATACTCTGCTTCTGTAGTGCTGATTGCAACAAACTTCTGTTTCCTGCTAGCTCATGACATTGTGGCAAAGCTCAAACTAAAACATATCCAAGTTGCACTCCTTCTGTCATTTGTACTCCCTGTCCAATCTGAATCGATAAATTCATGCGGTTGTATGTCATAATTTAAATGTCCCACAAAACAAATATTCGACTGAGTATTCTCCAAATACATTAACGAGCCAATCAATTGTCAATATAGAGACGGGTCTACTGGATTAGAATTGTTTCAACTTCTTCAGATTTGTTATCATGGGAGTTAGCCATAGATTTGCAATCCATCATCCTGAACTTCTGAGTAATCATTATGATACACTTTCTCTATTTTTGTGGTCATTAGCCCAACATTAATAAAATTATCTTCTCTATGTCTTAACTCTTGTTTTCCTTGATTTCTAAAGTGAATTTGGTTAATGATTAATTGGGAGTTCAATTTGGCATTGGTGACCATTTTAGATTGGTGTTGATCTAGCTCTTGCCATTTGTGGTTGAGTTTAATTGATTAGGAATTTAGTGGTTGAATGAAAGATTCCCTACCATGTTATTTGATGTAATGAATGGATGGCCGTTGAGAGGAATTCAATTTTTTGGGAGGAGGGTGGTTCTATGGGAGTTGATGCCCATGGAATTTAGCACAAAATTCTGATGAATGGGAGCTAGGGATGGTCGAGTTGATTCTTGTGAGATGTTGTACAATACCACATGGAAAACTAACTATGCGCAAAAAATGATGACAAATAGAATAAACTATCTTTGGGATAGAGGCATGAGGGTTGGGATAGAGGTGGCTTATGTGGTTGCTAGAATAGCAGCATGTAGAGTGGTAGTTGGGATAGCAACAACTGGGACAAATAGATGGTGTAGATCTCACAGAACGATGGCCAATCACTAGCTCTTATACCACTATTGCAGAGACTCAAAGTAGACATTATAAATTGAAGAATTAATTTAATGAACTATGTATATTATAATGAATGAGATGATTCTTTTACAAGTGAGTGGTGACAATGTTTATAATATATACATATGATCAATCGCATTGGAAGGGTAGGGACCTTTTAGTTTAGAGCCTACTCTTAACATTTAATTATAAATGATATGCCTTTTTATATATGTTACAATGTCTTGCCTAATGTTAGCTCCATTGTGTTCCCCAAATTCGTTTGACTATTGAAAGAATTCCTTTTTGGCATTACCTAATGGATTTCCTTTCCTACTTTTGTCATTGCTTATTAGTTCTAGAGGGATAGACTCTGATCCCGATAGGAACATTGATTTAATTTTGTGATCTTTTGAACAAGGATGGACACTTTCTTCAATAACATCCTTAAGATTGATGCCCTTTCTTTTTGTTTCTCAACTTTAATCCATTCCTCCTTTTATTTCTACCTAGGAGGAATGCTAAGTAAGGGAAGGCATTTCCTCCACATTTACAACAAATTCCTCCAATTTTTTGTTTGTTGATAGGAGATTATTTTTCATCTTCAGATTCTATTGCCTTGGTGGAATCCGTCACTTCTATTTGATAATATTACTCCTCGACTCCTCTATACTTGGTTTGCGATTCTGTTTTATGTTTCTTCCTTTCGACATGATTCTTGGGAGCTTTGCTAGTTTGCACACTTTGCATAGTTGCAAATTGACAATAATCAATCTACATTTAGAGGCTACCTGCTTGTAGTCTAGTTTTTTCTTCTAGACCTTATCAACGAATTGATTTAAGATATCTTTAGGTAGACCATTTGCAATATCCACTTCTAAAAGTAACCTAACATAGGTTGTGATATACTTGTTACTGGTTTCTTAAGAGTAGTGATGAAGCTTCCTTGGAGCATTTCCAATGGAAGCTAGTGATTTCATGCACAAGCTTGTATGTACCATATACCAAGGCCCATAATGAGTATTATGCTTTGTTCATGGTAGATGATATTGCACTATGAAGAAAACCGAGAAGTGCAAGGATATATATAGGCCTATGCATGGATGAGGGGTTTGTAGAATTGTGCCTAATCTAGACCTTCCTAGCAAAGGGAGATGGTAGGAGATGATGTTTGCATATCAATGATGAAGAGACTTCGTGGGCTAGAAGATTTACTAAAGTTAGCTGGAGAAGAGAGTCCTTTGGAAGATGGAGGAGAAAGATCCCCACCCCCCCTCCCTCTTGACGGTGGAGCATGAAAGGTAGATTTGGTCCTTACCCGGGTTGAATTAGTTCCAATAGTTATTGCTAGAGAGGGCAAAGATGATTGTAATCTTCATGAAAGAGGAGCCGCTCCCATCCTTGTAGAAGAATTTGGGTGGAGAAGTGAATTCGAATAGGTCGGAGGTAGCTAGAGTAGAGCCCTAGCTTGCATAGTGTAATGAAGCCATGACTCCCTTCCATAAGAGGTGAATGCCGAACCTATCCAACCTATCTTTCTTACCCCTTGGGCTAAAGGATCTTGCTAAAGCTAACTATAGAAGAGAGTCCTTTGGAAGATAGACGAGGAGGATCCCTCCACTCCTAGGGTGGGGCATGAAAGGCATATCTGGTGCCTAACAGGTTTGAATCAGCTACAAATTCCAATAGACATTGTCAAAGACGGAAGAACCACTGTAATCTTCATGATGATAGGACTCAGGAGTAGCTGCCATCCTAGTAGAAGACTTAGGGTGGAGAAGTGAGGTTGAATTGATTGGAGGTGGTTAGAGTAGAGCCCTACCCCATGCAATGTAGTGAAGACATTATCTCCTTCCAGAAGAGGTGAATGTCAATGCTTTCCAACCTAGCTTTCTTACCCTTGGGCTAAAGAATTTTACTAAAGCTAGCTAGAAAAGAGAGTCCTTTGGAAGATGGAGGAGGAGGATCCTTCCAACTTCAGGGTGGAGCATGATAGGCAGATCCGGTCCCTAACAGGGTTGAACGAGCTCCAATAAACATTGCCAAAGGGGGCAAGACGACTGTAATTTTCATGGTGACGAGAGTCACTCTTGTCCTAGTAGAAGAATTTGGGTGGAGAAGTGAGGTTGAATCGGTTGAAAGTGGTAGTGTAATGAAGCCATGACTACTGAAATTTTCCTGAATTGAGTTTTAATGCAAAACAGAAAATTTCACTTATTTACTAGGGGTTTCCCAGATCTTAACCCTGTGAATTTTCAGCCTTAGTGCTGTTATAAAATAGAGTATAAAACAGCAGCAGAAAGAAAACTAAATTTCACTTTCTAACAACCCATCTTCCAGACAATCCAAGGAGAAAAGATACCAAACTGTGTAGATAAGTTTCAACCCTTTAGGGCAACTTATCCCACACAAACCAGATCTAGAAATTCACTTTTACTGCAGCTATAACAGCGGTAAAACAACAGATATAGCAGCAGCAAAACAACCCTTAGATTCTTCAGTGATGATGTCAAATCACTCAACAAATTGTCCTTGTACTTATGTCAAATCAACGAGACATATATAACTTGAATAATAATATAGGAAGAACATATATGGCTGAAAATCAAACCTGAAAATTGCACAAGTTTTGGACAGCTGAAAACTTCATTAATATGCTCAAAAGATGAAGTTCATGTACATACCATAGCCTTCTCTCAAGGCTAGTACAAACCACCAGCTCTCCAAAACTCTAGCCAGGGAAAACAATGAAAACCCTAGCTAACGAAGGAGCTCCAATGTTCAAGAATCACTCCAACAAGTTCTCCAAGCCAAGACATGCTCTATTTGTCTTCTTCTCCACCAAATATACCCTAGGGTTTTATCAAAAACCCTCATCTCAAACCTCCAAGCGATAAACCCTAGACCTCCAAGTTGCTCCAGGATACTCCATGAAGACCAAGAAACCCTAGTGACTCCAAGCGAGAGAGAGCCTTAATATGTAATTGCCCTCCTAAAACTCCCTACAAAACAAGTCTGGCTTGGTCAAATAGCACATGCAGGGTAGTTTTGGTCGCTATTTTGGGTTGGTTAGCATAGGTCGGACCCATGAGTTTGAGCCTTGAGGCCAAGACTCCCGAGTCTAGTGTGTAGTGATTCTGGTGAAACTCAGCCAAGTCTGGTGAGTGGGGAGTTTGCTAGGAGAGTCTATGGGGAGTACTCTTCCTAGCACTCACTCGACGAGACTTAGGAGTTTGAAAAGAGTCGAACAACATTGATATATATGCTAGGAGTCAAGATTCAAACTTGCCACTAATTAGATTTGTCGAGTTGTCTATGCATTATAGGTGAAAAGCTTGAATTAGACTTGATTTTTCTAGGTTACCAGCTAAGTCACCTAGTTTGAGTTCGACAACCTTGAAGTTCGACAAAAATTTGATAGTGAAAATTTTGGTAAAAAATTCAGCATTAAGTTCGACATACTACAACATTGAAAAAAAAAAATTCAATATTTTTATTAAATATGTATGATAGAAATGAAAATAACATGCCAACATGTTTAAACATATATTTTAAAAACACATTATCTTGTTCAAAATTTAAAAGCATGTGTGAATTTTCCAAACCCTAGGTGACTGCTGTTATATGCTTTATTAAAATAAACTAGATCTCGAATTTACTCAATAACAGAAATAGAAATCTGAGCATGCATCAATCACACAGATGGCTGGAAAATACAGCGGACGCATAAAACACGAAACACAAAATCTGTCCTTCAAATGAGCTTCTCATTAATGACTCAAAACTTACAAGGACACCTCAAAATATGAGGTTTTCTTTCTGCTGAATGAGAAAACTGCAAAACAGGTCTGAGAAACCTGTGGTACGACTCTGTCCATACGACTGTACGACCGTACAGTACATTATGACTGTACGACCACATGACTGTATGACTGTACGACTGCACAGTACTGTATGACTGTACAATATTGTTTGTACAACTGTACAATATATACGATTGTATGGTACTGTTGGTATGATTCTACGGTACTATATGTACCACTGTACGGATCCATATGGTCGGTCCGTACGATTGTACAAAATTCACTGCGTGTTAATTTTCCAAACCCTAGGTGACTGCTGTTATATGCTTTATTAAATAAATTAGATCTCGAATTTACTCAATAACAGAAATAGAAATCTGAGCTTGCATCAATCACACAGATGGCTGGAAAATACAGCAGACGCATAAAACACGAAACATGAAATCTGTCCTTCAAACGAGCTTCTCATTAATGACTCAAAACTTTCAAGGACACCTCAAAATATAAGGTTTTCTTCCTGCTGAATGAGAAAACTGCAAAACAGGTCTGAGAAACCTGTGGTATGACTCTGTCCATATGACTGTACAACTGTACAGTATGGCTGCACGACTGTACGGACGTACAGTACTGTATGACTGTACAATATTGTTTGTACAACTGTACAATACTATACGATTGTACGGTACTGTTGGTACGATTCTACGGTACTATATGTACTACTGTACGGATCCATATGGTCGGTCCGTACGACTGTACGAAATTCACTGCGTGGATAGATCTGCAACCTGCAATCATTGCTGGGCTGCTCTTTCACTGCTGCATTGTTTTCTCCTTTCCTCGGCCTCTTTCTTCGCCTTTGGACAAAACTGTCCTCGTGAAGAAATGAATGTGTCCTTACCCTCTATCTTGACTTGCCTTTATACTTTAGTTGGATTCCTAATCTACCAAAACCCTAATCTCTCAGTGAGATTAGTCCAAATCATTAATGCATTAAAAATGCACTTTATTAAGCTAATTAAAAGACTTTCACTTTATCAATAAAGTGAATTACAAAATAGATTTGACTTTGACAACTTCATGCACGTTTGACACAAAACCTGTGCATAAGTTCCTTCTGAGCTCTACAAACATCAACAACATGTTCATAACAGTGTCTCTCGCCATCTTTGATTTTTGAAATGGCTCATGAATGTGTTAAAAGCTAAATAAGCTTGAGAAGTTGTGATGATACGGACTTGGCCAACATTGTATAATTTACATTTGGTTATGGCACACTATTTATAATGAGGTTTCACTGAGATGTGATAATTTTAATAAATTACATTAGTATTTTTCTGCATTTTTAGGAGTTCATAGGATAATAGTTTATGGTGTTCCAGGTCCTTCTAAGCTTTTTCTAATAGAATTTTTTGAGTTTGTTACAATTTGAGAGATTTCTAGAGTCCTCTTATAGTACACTACCAAATCAATAGGTAAAAAACCATTCAAATTTTAGCTTTTGTTCACCGAGACAAAAAAACACTGCCAATTGCACTTTATGGCAAAGCATTCAAAATCGACTCACAACCACACTATGGACCAAACCAACAAGTAGCAATCGATCTTGTTGAGGTTTGTTGTATTATTTGACTTTAACAGTTAATCTCATAAGCCATCTTTGCCTTTCACTCGCTTACGCCCACGTTTGACCAATCTTGTTGAGGCTTACAAACAATTTAATAGCTTCACACTCTGTACCTGGGGGCTTTATCAAGAGGATTGAGCACTTTCATAGACAACATCCTCCATGAATTTCTACCACTTTTTTTGTTTATAAGCTATCTCATAATCCCAGATAGTTGATACTGTAAATTATAGATTATGATAACTCATTGAACCGTGGCTTGGTTGTCCAATAATTGTACAGGCTGGAGAAAAAAAAACACGAGCAGAGGGTTTCAATTTTTAAATTATTTTTCCTTTGAATTACAACCCAATTTTAGTGGGGAATTCAATTTCGGCGAATTTCAAATTTCTTGCTTGAAATTTGCCAAATGCGGTGACTTAGGTGACCAGGAAACAGATCTGGATCTGGGTACACATCTTGCAAGAGTTTTGAAAAGTCAGGATCTGGATACAGCGGGGACATGCCACGTACAAAAAATATAATAATATTTTAAAATTTAAAAAAAACATATTCAAAGTTGAGAATCAAAACCATTCATGAATCACAACATTAGAACTGAAATCATCATATAATTTATAAATTTGAAGACTGAAATCATGATGCATCATGCCTTGTACAAAAAGGATAATTGTAAATACAAAATTGAGCGTCTCATCAATGATCACTCTATTGATATGATAATGCAAATTAGGTCTAACTATAAATCCTGAAATGGCTCTACATCCTTATCATCTGAATACAACATGATCAATCAGTTATCTTCCTTGAAATCTGCCATAAAGTCTAAAGTTTCCTAGCTAGGTATGATGGTAAATGAATGCCGTACTCTGTTTGACAACATGCTATAGTCTATGCATCATACTGTTTTAATAGGAGCCTTGTCCTATAGTTGGATAGGATTGATCTAATGAAATTATTAATGACACAGCCATCTTGTGTACACGAAAAGAACTGAAAACTATGTATAAACTATATACTATTATGTATATAATATCTCAGACCTTTCCCAGAGCTTTCCTGCTAGCATCATCAGACACTGAAAATTAAAATTTTAATGTCTCGGACCTTTCCTGCCAATATTATCGTATGCCATACAGCATACAGCCTACATGTAATTAATAACTTTCCTATACAGCTATACAGCCTACAGGTTAATAATAAGTAATCTAACTAAAAGTCTAAATAGAATATCTGCTGCCTAGGGTTTCAAACAGGTTGCAAACATCCTTAAAAAAAGTTAAAAAAAACCTAAAAAAAACCTAAAACTCGAATGTTCTTTGCTTGGAATCTGGTGTGTGAGGGCTATCTGGCACAGGATCCGTTTCCAGGCTTGAAGGATCTATTTATGTGGCGGATCCTACGCTGATCTGGGTGGATCCTTATCCATATCTGGATAAGAAACGCGGTTCTGCGGATACAGCCTCAAGCCCCCATGGATCCGGTAACACAGGATTTTTGGCAGTTCTGTTTGCTGACTTAGTTTTTTGGATTTTGCTTTTATGTTAAACGTCATTGACCTCCTGAACTTTTATTGGAGTTGACCGCCTCCCTCCCCATTATGCGAATAACAGAGTGGTGCTTTTTTATTTGATCTGTATCTGTTTATTCCAACATTGTGAAAAGTCTTAGGAGTGATGCTAGAGTGCTGTCAATGTCTATTTAATTGAATATAATTAACTAATGTAGTAAACTGGTTAAGGAAAATTGAGGATTCAATTTCAGTTGTAGAAGAAGTTGGCAGAGAGCTGCCTAGGACAGTGTTTTTTTTGGATATTATGGTTATTAGTGTTGCTTATTCTTTTTATGTCAAAGATCAGAAGGCCCATTTTCGTACTAGCATATATGCCACTGAAGTTTTGAAGAGAGGAACCCATATTACATGAAGAGCTCATAGCTTTACTTTTGCATTCAATATGTAAGCTTTTTTATTCATCACGTTTCTGAATAAACATTTCATGCATGCTGTAGTATTATTAGTGACAAATTACACATATAGGCCCAAATGACATTTGTGTCTAGGGAACAGAGTGGAAAAACAGATAGAAACTTTCACCAGTGAATGAGCCAGAGCTTTCATTCAGTTTCAGCCATGCATTACTCAAGCTAGTTGAAGAAACTGGTCAAGACACTTCTAATTTGCAATGGGAAGGAGAGGTTTTAGAATGTACATTTTCGCAGTTGGACATATTGTCACTGTTCTTTTGTATGAAACTGGTTGAAAAGCTATTACATAGTTCCATCCAGAAAACAACAACAATAGTAGAGGTTGCTTTCATACGGGTTGAAGAAAGGGTGAGCTGTATGAGTGTTCATTGTATAGATGCTATGCTGCTTGGTATTCAGAGTTTTTTATTATGTTGAAGATCTTGGGCATCTTGGGGTCCACCCTATCTCTATAAGAATAAAATATGCTGCTGCTTTTTTATTCCAAGCATATATGTGTGTATTTGTCAAAAATTTTGCAGTGTTCCACGGGGATGTGCTCCCTCGGGTTGAGGGCGTCACCCACACTTCCCACGCTTTTGGGACTGGGAAACTTAGTGGGGGATGTTTCCCCACGTCCCCCTTTTGAGGAAAACTTGGGGAGATACAGGGCAGATGTTTCCCTTTTGTGGGGGACTCTTGGCTGCCCCCACTGCAAAACGAGGGACTCGTAGGTGACCCCCAACGATTTTTGCTCAATGGCCTTCAAAAAAGTCAATTTGTTTTAGAAAACACAACAAAATCAATACCCTAAAACGAATGTGAATATTTATTTCATGCTTGCATTGTTCATGTTTGTAACTTGTCACTGTTATTCATATATTTAAATTTTTATTTTTTTCAGATTTTGGATGGGGTTCCCTATGTTGAGGACCCAAATGTTTCCTAAAATTTGGGTGGTGTCTCCACAGATCCCTCAGGTGCATTTCCCCATTCTCGTGCCCCCCCATCCCAGAAATTTGGTGGAACATTGAATTTTTGGAAAGAATTTTGTGTATTTTTGTGATACATCATACCAGTGACAAATTACATGAGTACCTAATTAACAATGCAATGAGTTTCCAAAGGGAATATGCGATTTGATTTCAATTGCAGCACAAGAATTCCTGTTGTGTTTGAATTCAATTGAGCATGACGTAAGACAAATTTGTGAAATATAGGACTATGTAATGGAAGTTATGGTCAGGAACTAGCAAGAAACATAATGTGTATATGCATCAAGGAAAGTGTACTGGGGAAGGGGTTTTGTTGGAAAGTTCGTTAGCAATATCGACAAGTGTCGGACATGGTTGAAGGTTAGGTTGAAATGTTTCTTATGACCCTTTCATTTGCTTGCTAAACTTAAGATGGGATGATAAATTGGATGAAAAGTGGCATAAATTGTATGTGGAGTTGGAAGAACGTTCTGTGCATGTAATGTCGCAGTGATTGCATGATTACAGTCAACTTGATGTATAAACAGAAGTATTCCAAAGAAAGAGAGTTAATATTAAGCTTCATTTTTTGGAGGAGAACAAGGAAAAGATACTCTCTGAACCACTCCATAGAAAGGGGGTTAATGTTAGCAGTTGGTTTGGAAGAGAACTATATATATGATTTAAACATGTTACAAAGTAATTATTCAGATCTCTTACTGGCAAATAAAACAAATGAAGTGGATGGTTTGACATCTGTGCAGATCCCAACCTATGAACTCTAGCAATTTGTGAACACAATAAACACGTGCATTTGCACAAGAATTATGTGTTGAATGCATATGCCCTCTAGACAAGAAAGAAGGGTTATAACTTATATCATATACATAGATCCATGCTGAACAAAGACAACTTATGAGGAATAAGATAATTCATGCACATGTATGCGTCATTAGAGTGTACATATGTGTGCTAATTCATGCATATCTATGTGTCATTATTATACACATGTGCGCTAATTCATGCATATGTATGCATCATTACTGTACACAGGTGTGCTGATTCATGCACATGTATGTGCCATTAGTGTACAAGTGCACTGATTACCTTATACATTATAATTATGCATGTCATGTATTAAATACGAGGCATAAGGTAATTAGAGCACATGTGTACACTAATGGTGTGCTAGATACTTTATATCTCATAAATATTACATGACCTTAATAATACATCATCACTGTTATTACATGTGCATAACTATCTTACTCATATTAATGACTATTTTAGGGATAACAATCAATTACTTGACAGATAATTCATGAGTACTCATGTTTTTCTTTCAAAGGAAACCTTGGGGAAACCCAAGGGATGCTTCCTCACTTTTCTGGATGGCATCCTTAGTAAACCCGTGAACATAGACTAGTGCACCTCACCCTGAGGGAATTCGAATTGGGCACCTGTTGGCACAGAACTAGCCAAATACCTAGCAACATCGGTGACAACTGGTTTCATGAATAATCATGTGACGTTTGAGTTAGGCTGCTTTATGCCTTGCCTAGAATCCTTTTGAATTTGGGCCTGTTGCATTGACTGGACTTTCTAAAACACTTGATTATGTGATCTATTTCTTTTTGAAGTGAATCCCATGAACACCCTTTGCCCCTAAGCATTTGCTGTTAGTCTTAAAGGATTGAGATCGACTCTGCCTATGAACACTCAATATGTGCTTTCCATATTGATGTGCACATGTAAAGGGCCCTGTAATAGTCCTATTTTTAGAACATTCATTTAAGATGATAGTTTTAAAAATTGGTACATATGGACTCAAACTCGATCGAATTGATTGAGTTGACCCTTGATCGAGTCAACTCGTCCCTCTGCGTGGTTCGGGGGACCGGTTTGGTACCGAACTGGTTGAGTTAAGGCAGACTCGTTTGGTTCAATACCAAACTAGTCCAACTCGGCTGAGTCTGTACCTACTCGGTTGAGTTGGTTAGGGACCCCACCGCGACACATTGTTCATGGAAAGGTCAATTTAAAAAGAAGTACCTAATGTACTATTATTGTAGTTGTAGATGTCCCTAAGGAGTACCAAGACTTTGAGCCAGAGGATGATTTTGTAGCTCATGCTGAGGATCTCATTTCTAGAAGTGATGATGAGTTTGATGACTGATCATGTTGATCAATGATTTGTACTATGTACTATGTACTATGTAGTGGGCTAGTAGGACTCTAGAGACCATTTAGAGCCTCATTAATTATGTATTTTGTTGGTAATATGTATTGCACTCTGTGCCATTTTGATATATTCACCCTTACATGGTATATACATGAGCAAACTTCACATATTTTGACTCTAATGGTTTGGAATCTTTAAAACATATTTTTTCATTAAAATTTAAATATTTTATGTATTTTTTAGTAAACCAAGTCATTAAAATCAGATCGGTCTGAGTCATGGCCGAGTTCGAGTCCCGAGTTGACCCTCAATTGATTCAAAATTTTAAAACATTAGTTAGGATGCTTAATATTCTGCCTAGAACCCTTTCGAGTTTGGGCTTGGTGTACTGATGAACTCCCATGATTGAATTGTTCTGAAGTGAGTCCTACACCATATTTTGGCTTGGAGCATTCCTTGCTAGTCATAAGAAGTTGAGATCCGACTCTTTCTTTGAACCAAAAATGTGTTCGATATTTGTTCACATGCTAGTTTGTACATGTAACGCGTTAGAATAGTGTTGATGTGCTCGTTTAACCATAGATGATGATGCTACACCATTGTCACCCAACCATAGGCACAAAGCCACCCCCGAGCACCTTAACCTTTGACAGAAAGAATGATTCCAGGAAGCCACACTAGAGCCAATAGATAACCAAGAGAGTGCACTTTCTCCAAGTGTAGCGCACAAGAGAAAGTACCAGAAAGACTGAACAAGATAAAACCGTACAACTGCAGCTGCTGCCGCTACTCCTCCAAACTTGCGCACTGTTTTTGGTTTCCTGAGTGAGTGAGTGAACAAATGAGCCAAGACGTCCTCTATTTATATTAATCTGTCCAATGACTTTTCTGGCTGGGCCGACGCGACTTTCTGGTAATTATATTTTCTGTTTATCTTTTTCCTGTGAGGCTGACTTGTTTTCCTGGAGGATAATACCTTAATATTATATATTCTGCTGAGCCAACATGTCTTCTAGGGTTTTCATACATCTGTTTAGGGTTTCTCTTGCTTTTGGAATATTCTATTATAGTCAAAGGTTACATACGAAGGTTAATACCTCTCGCAACTACCATAATATCAACACTCCCTCTTAGCTAGGGAGGTATTAATGATCTCAAACACATCCATCCATCTTCACATGGCATGGGCAAGACTCACATAGTCTTGTAGACCATTCTACATGTAGCATCATCATAGATCAAGTCACGAGTATCATCATCACTATCAACATCATTTGGTAGCAATCTGGCATCAAAACATATCGTTGTACTTGTTCTTGGTATTCTTCTGTCATAGACAATATCATAATATCCATGAGCCTCATTTAGCTATATTGATGATCCATCTCCACCACCATGTGTCTAGCACCTTGGGTCATTCTTGTCCCATGACAAGAATCGTGACCTCATCGGAGCCACATTCACCTCATAGTTGATCCTCTCATAGGATCACTCCGTGAATGCATTTAGCTCGATGCTACCAGACACGTGTGTCTAGCACCTTGGGTCGTCCCACAAACACCTCATGGTGATCCTCTCATAGGATCACTCTGTGAATGCATTCAACTCAATGCTATCAGACACGTGGAATTTCACCTCAAGCACCTCGAGTCTTTAGTCCGTCGAAGACTACATCGGGGCACATCTACTCCAGATGTAGATGTTCCATATATCCCTTGGTCTGCAGCCCAGTTCCTGTGGAGATAAAGTCGACCTGATGCTTATCGGGGCTACTCACCTACTCGTGAGTTAACTACTCACCTACTTGTGAGAGTTTCAAGGCCCGATGCAATTCACACATAGGAGATCTAGCAACAACTCAAATCTTCAGTGCGTCGAAGATTACATTTGGGCCTATTCCCACATGACTTGTCTGATCAATCTTGGAATATCAACACAATGCTGCAATCATCAACACTCCCCTAGGGAAACATTTGCATTCCTGCCAAGCTTGTCTCGGACAGAGGCTTAGTGCAAATGTCAACTATCTGCTCATCTGTGGATATGTGATGGAGCCTCACCGCTCCTTCCTGCACCATGTTTCTGATGAAGTCCTGCAAGATCCTTCGAAAAGCCACCCTGCTTCATATTTTGCGTCACTGGCTATGATATATGACTAGGTGCTATAGATATCTTCTTCCCTGCTTGTCTGGAAATCCTGCTCGATCCCAAGCTAAAGTAGGACCCCAGGTGCTAGATCTGTCTTCTGCACTTCCAATCCAAAACTTGTATATCCCAACAACCATACTTCATCATCAAAGATCAATCATATCTATCTGTACAACATAGGTACTTGCATGCTGTGCTGTAACCCAATAATACGGTCATGGCTCAACCATATACTGGCACAAGGTGCTCTCTGCAAAGCAAATGTCTATCCCGTCACACAACTTCCTCAAATGTGTCGTCATAGGTGTAGCCATGGACTTCCTGTCCATCATGCTAAACCTCTTTAGTCTCCTCACCGAGGATCTCATCTGGTGCCAACCACACTTCCAATCCAGTCAAGATCCTTCATCTCAAACTCTGAAATCAACTCCCTCTATCTGAGAGAATCCTTGGAACACGCTTCTGTCTGCTGCATGCCCCTTTGCATTCTGCAAAGTGTCACAAGACTATGTTGGCTTCTTCTTGATCACTGACTCCCTCTCAGATTTATCTCTTATGACCTGCCCAGAACAAGAAACAAGAACAACAAAATCTCCATGGTATTCTCCATGGAAGATATCCCGCCCGGAGTCTAGGACAGTAACCAAGAACATCTCCTAAAGGAGATCAACTTCATTTCGTAAACAATAAGCATTTACATAAGAACAAGAATATCTCCTAGAGAGGAGATCAACAAGTGTATCTCTAGTATTAATGATCATAACTTCAATAGATCAAGATGCAGCATAAGATCATAATAACGCCATAACAGCACGAGACATATCATTTTTTTAAATAATCAAACTTGGAGTCTTCACTGCTAGGGAGGGTGCGCATGTTCCTCTAAAAGTATTGAATTCACTGCTTGGACAAGGTCTCTTGTACATCCCCTGCAAACACACTCATGCTTTGCTGGATGATATAACTTGAAAAGAATATACAAGTGTAGACCTTTGATTCTTGAAATTTGTAGTATTGTTCGGCTTGTCTTCTAATCTGAAACTTGACACCACCTTGACAAGAAGAGATTAGACACTGAACAAAAAAGGTTCAATGATTAGAACAAGCTAGTAACCCTAAAATTTCAACTTTGACCACAAAAACTAATTTTGACCAAAAGTCAACCTTTGACTTTGACAAGTCAATCTTTTACTTTGACCCAAAATCTCAAACTTGACGTTTCTGCTGGCTGAGGGCACCAGAGGGTGTGCTAGGCTAGGGCGCACTAGAATACCCAAAAATTAGGTTAAATGCTTCACTGAAAGTGCCCAAGAAATTAGGTTTAGGGTTTGGTGCAGCTGCAAAATCAGAAACCCTAGTTGCAGCTGCAACTGGTGCTACAACGAGCTTGACAAGGAACTCCTGAGCTACCTTCCAACGGTTAGACTGTTTTGAACGTAGTGTGGGCCCATAACTTGTTAGAATAATGTTGATGTGCTCGTTTAACCATAGACAATGCTACACCATTGTCACCCAACCATAGGCACAAAGCCACCCCTGAGCACCTTAACCTTTGACAAAAAGAATGATTCTAGGAAGCCACACGAGAACCAATAGATAACCAAGAGAGCGAACTTTCTCCAAGGGGTAGCGCACAAGAGAAAATCCTAGAAAGACTGAACAAGATAAAACCGTACAACTTCAGCTGCTGCTCCTCCTCCAAACTTGCGCACTGTTTCTGGTTTCCTGAGTGAGAGTGAGTGAACAAATGAGCCAAGACGTCCTCTATTTATATTAATATGTCCAGTGACTTTTCTGGCTGGGCCGACCTAACTTTCTGGTAATTATAATTTCTGTTTATCTTTTTCCTGTGAGGCTGACTTGTCTTCCTGGAGGATAATACCTTAATATTATATATTCTGCTGAGCCAACATGTCTTCTAGGGTTTTCACACATCTGTTTAGGGTTTCTCTTGCTTCTGGAATATTCTATTCTAGTCAAAGGTTACATATGGAGGTTAATACCTCCCACAGCTACCATAATATCAACATAAAGTGCCCCACAACACCCTCTTTTAAGATGTATTAAGCAAAATTGACTTGGCAAATATTTCATGTACGTTGTATACTCATGCTATACATTCAATTGGGCTGGTTTATACTCTATGTAGAACCCTTTGGGGTGGGATGTGATAAAATTTGTTTGGACTTCCAGAAACACTTGAGGATGTGATCAAATTTGTTCCAAAGTGTTCATCATATGACCAACCTTTGTCCCTAAGCATTCACTGCTAGTCATAAAGAGTTAGGATCTGACTCTGCCTTTGTAAAATTAAGAAAACATGTTCGATATTATGTTCTGCTAGTTTACACATGTAAAGTATACCGCAAAACTGCCATTTTTGAGATTTTTTCAAGCAATGAGAAATTTGGCAAATAGTTCAGGAATAACCATGTTACAGTCCGTGTTCTTGGACTTGGCCTCTTAAGCCTTTTGAACGATCTAGATCTGAACCAGATATGGATATGGCATTGATACATTCTGGATATATCTAGGATCTGTATCCATTTTGGAAATGGGATGGATCTATACCGGATGCGTCTGGAATGGAATCCCAGCAGTATCCACCTTAGAAAAAGAATAGACAAAATAATACTTAAGGAAAATAACTATCTAGTACACACACATAATATAATTAGATAAAGATAAGATAATTTTATTAATGTACATTTGACCACGAAGTTGGTCATGGGACTCGAAAGTACTGCCAACGTGAATAAACAGTGGCAGTGTGAAAGCAACTTTTATCATTACTCTAATGAAAACAGAGGAAGAGCTGACTAAATAGACAATAGAAATGCAAAATTTAGCACAGATACAAAATCTGCAAGCATACTTTGCTGCTGTCAAGACGTGCTGGTGTGTGAAGCAGAGTGGGGAGACAAATGGGATGGCTCCCGTTCTGAGTCATCAATCAGTGTGAGGGGACCAACATTGATTGATTATGTTGTCCGGTGAATATCTGGAGCTGAAGGGGCCTGGCAGTGAAATCCTGGAGGAGCCTGGGATCGATGAGGTCCGTCACTCATAGCATCTAAGGTTGAGGGAAGGAAACTCTGAATGGGAGACTGGCTTCTTGGGTGGATTTGGAGAATAATACCGTGTAGAAGGAATCGGGCGCTGGGACCCCTCTGAGAGCTGGTTTGCCTGGAGGTCTGGCGGGAACTGTACAGGGATCTAGAATGGGAGCTTTGTAAAAGTCTTGTGGAGGCTGGGTTGTGACCCACCTGGGGGAGGTGGAGGCGGGGGTGGTCGGTAAGAAGTGAGAGGATGCATTGATCTTGAATCTAAAGTGATCTGGTCTGTGGCATGATGTTTGCTGCTACCAGTGCATCTGACAACTGGGAAGAAGGAAGTAATCCTCCTGATGTGATCAGGTTGGGAAGGACCATGCAGGATCCTCGATCTTTATGATGAGTATTAATATATTTATGAAAAGGATGGATATTATATTCTTGTTAACATATAAATTAGTATTCCCTATATATATATATATATATTGGAAGTTGCTTTTAGAAACACACCCCAAGGATGGGCCTGCACCATTTGACCTGGAGTTTCTTTAGCTTAGGTGCCATGTCTGAGTGGCAACTATTCCTCTAAAATTGCCTGGGACTAGCACCTACTCTCTTCCCTAAGATACGTATTTCTAATTTTCTATTCATATATATTTGTGTATGCATATTTTTACAAATGTATGATTATCTTTATATATAGTTTTATGTATATCATATCTTGGTGTATCGTATCCAATTTTTTTTAAATGTGTCCATGTTGGTATATGTATTCAAATCCTGGTAACCTGGGTTACATTCTGGGGCTACTTTATAGTCTGGTCTGCATAGGACCCCTTGGGTTTGTGGTTGTTACATTGATTGAACTTCCTAGAACATTTTATTATGCAATCAATTTTATTCTGAAGTAAATCCTATGAACACCCTTTTTCCCTAGGCATCTGTTGCAAGTCCAGGTTTGAGCTCTGAATGGTGACATGTCTCAGAGGAGCCCAAACCTCTTCTCACCTTCTGCACTTGTCCCAGTTCAATATCCCTTCCTTAAATACGTGGGACCTTTCATTTGCCCTTGGTAGTAAAGGGATTTTTTCAGTCTTTAACTTGCTAGCGGTGCAGTCTTCTGCTGAATCCCATGTTTGTAATTCCACAGCTTGGTCTGTTCACCTGACATCTCTGTACTCAACAGTGTCAACTATATGCAAATCCAATGTGTAAAATAATATAAAAGCAATTTTCAGGGAGATATAGGTTGATATGGTCGACAACAAAAAGTACTATCTTTGAGGAAAATGACAGCATCTCCTTTTACCAAGCAGCCCATTTTAATCCAATGGCGACTTGGTCGATCAGTATCCTCTTAATGTCTTTGGAGGAAGGTATTTATCTCTTGGAATAGACTTATACTTTCTTTGTTTGTGTTCATTCTCCCAATGTTTTCACCCTTAGTAAGGTCATATTTAGGAACATTCAGATATAGATGAGCACCCAACAACTTATTAAAGACTTTGCTTCTGACATCAGTGTGTTTCTTTGCAAAAATTCCCCCCTTTGATTGACTGTAGCCTTCCTCGAGAATGGTTTTTGGGGGTGCAGAAATTTAATAGCATCAGGATGCAACGAGGAACCATTGCTATTTTGACAAGCAGGATATTTATAATTTTTTCCTTGTCCCTATGTTTTATTTTGCCAGGGCCCTAAGGATATGTGTTGATGAGTAGCTCGTTTTTAGATTTCTTGAAGACAGCTCTTGTAGTGTCTCCCCGAGTATGTTGATCAATGCTGTCCATTGGAACTTGTGAATTTACATGATTTCAGTTTTGCTTGATAGTCCATTCTGAATAGATCCAATGTGCTTATCTGGCTTTCTGCTTTTGGTAATCTCCTCTCCTAGAAGAATGATACATCTAGATTTTAAACCTTTTTTAGTGATTGCTTTGCAATATGGTTCAATCAGAATTCTTGCGAAAATGATGTGAATATCCAGAGACACATCTAGCAGTATAGAAGAGTTTTATCACTAATATGTAGAGCAATGGAAACCAAAGGGAACCTGTATCCCATTCCTGTTTTTCCGCTAAATAACAAAGTTTGTCATCAGTTAACCAATGCTACCATCCGTTCTTTCAAGGTACATGTCTATCTGCTTCTGAACTTTTCTTTCCATCCAAGAATTCGTAATTATGCATGCTGTTAGACGACCAAAATTTTATCATGGCATGTTTTTTATTTGTATCAACTTTGGAAGTGAGTTTCCCTTTTGATTTGATTTTACCCAGAGCTGCATGTATAACAGTGAGGTGCACATCATTGTTTTTGTGATAGAAAAACTTCAAAAGAAGAGCAGGGAAGTCTCCAAATAATAGTCAAGAGTGTCATTAGAGGTTATCTGCCCTGGCTGTTGCTATAAACATTCCTCGACTGTTTTTTCGTCTCCTTTGTATCTGAGATTCTCTCTTTTTTTCTCTGCACCCAGCACTTGGTATAGTGAAGATATATATGGCCAACTTTCAAATGAATATACAATATAAGCATTCTCTCTAGAGTGTTATGCAGTAGAGAATGGTTTTTTCCTTCTCATATTTCCTAAGTTCTTAAATAATATGCTGCATTGTTTGTGTAGGGCCGCTTTGAAATACTCTCCTTGTCAGGTTCATTTTTGCTCACAGAAAATGGTGGAACCCGCAGTAGAACTGGCGGTCTCAGTGTTTCACTGGCAGGCCCTGATGGACGCGTTCTAGGTGGTGGAGTGGCTGGATTGTTAATGGCAGCCAGTCCTGTACAGGTAACCTTGCAGAGGCAATTTATTATTTTCATTCCTTTTCTTGATTGTATTTACTTAAAATTTATACAACTTATGCTGGCATACAGGTTGTTGTAGGGAGCTTCATTTCAAATGGTCGAAAGCCTCGGCCAGCCAATCCTGAACCTTCTGCTGGACTAGCGCAAGGAACTGCTTCTGGAGGAGCTGCAGCTGCTAGTCCTGTTTCCCGGGGAACAATGAGCGAGTCCTCTGGAGGTCCAGGTAGTCCAATGAATCAAAGCATTGGAGATTTTAATAGTGCCCCTTCACAGCCAATACAGAACATGGCCTCCTACCAGTCAGTGGGTTGGCAAGGCTCTCAGTCTATGGGAGAGCCTAGACGTAACACAGATATTAACATGTCTTTGCCCGGTGGATAATAATAGAAGCCTTAGGATCTTTCCCTGTGGCTGAATATTGACCACATTTATCAGTTAATTTGCACTGACTACCAACAGGTTTTAAGATGGGCTGCAATTGTTTTCAAACTAACAGATGAAAATTTATAGGTTTCTCGGAACAGATGCAACTGCTCTGCTAGCTGTCACCTGTTTTAATTTAAGAACTAAGATCCGACATGTTATATTTCATGCTTGGCAGCATAGACAAAGAACTCTTCGTTTTTGTTCTCCGAAGGATGGTACTGCTATTCAGAGGACCATGCAAATCTTTACTGGTCTGCGGACCATGCATAGCCTTTGATTTGGGATACTCAATTGTATTGTTATTGTGAATCGCCTGACTTGTACTTTGACTGATTGTCTATCGCTGATATTTCATATACCCAATTACTGACTTGTTTTGATGGGAATGTTTACTGCATTTTGCTCCAAAGCTGGTCAACTTGACCATAATATTTTTTGAAGTAGGCCTTGAGGTAATCAGAATATTTTTCCAAAGCAGTAGAGTATAGCTACTCATTTGTGATAACTGGTAGATTGGGATTGAAGATGGATAATCATTAATCACTCGAGGAAAATTCACTAACCATAAAAACTTGCTACAAAGCGCCCGGGAAAGGTTCTTTGTAAACTGAAAATTCAGTCACCATGGGTTAAGAGTTCTACCACATGAATGTTTTCCAGAACGCATTAAATTAAAGAGGTAACACTTATGTATATTGGTGGCAAGTATGCATTTTAACAATTTGCTGCTTCTTCTTGATGCTGAGATTCTTGTCAGAAGCTTCCTGAATCAAGTGCACAGAAACAATTCCCCGATGAAGACAAAGTGGGAAGGTTGTCTATATTTCAGGTTTGGAAATTAACCATTCCTCTGATTTTGGTATTTGCTTGTGTCGTGCCATAACAGTGGTGCCTTCTTGGTGTTTCTTTCACTAAACGGCTGGGTAACCTGGGTTATCTGAGTGCTAAGTGGCCATGAAAGGTCCATCTGGAACAATTGAAATAAGTTATGTTTATTTCTTGTCAACTATGTTGTTGGAGTTTAATTCTCATCAGTATGAATTTTCATGAATTATTTATCTGCGGCACATAACATTTAAGCTTGCAACATTGATGACAGTTTACTTTTCTTAAGATTTTGGTTAGGCATGTGACAAAGGGGATGAAGCTAATTCTTCACTATCCATCAGGCCTATTTTTAGTTTAAGTCTTTATAAAATGGTATAATCCACAAGAGGTTTTAATTTATGTTCTTTGTCTTTAATTTATCTTCATTATGTAATGGATGTTTCTATTTGATGTCAAATTGTATGCAAATAAGTTTGGTCAGAATCGATTAGCTTTGCATATAGATGTTGTGGAAGTTTTCAAGCACAGTATCACGGGGGAACAGATTATTCTCTAGGTTTACTTCCATGCCTCTGAAATATTACATCTCATAGGATTTTTAATTACAACTCACTCAATATTTGCTCTTATGTGTTCACAGAATTTTTGCTCGATGTTTTTTTAATTACAACTCACTTAATAGTTCCTCTTATATGTTCACAGAAGTTTTACTTGATATATATTTTTTGAAACCCATAAGCTCTGCAATGGTTCTTATCGGAATCGTAGACTAAAGTGAATATATTAGATGCTGGGGAGTGCTTTGTTTAGAGCTGGTTGCAATCAATTAATTCATTAGATTTAATTGTATGTTATTTCTACCAGTAGTAGTTCAAATCAAAATGCAGTGTTATCTTGAAAATCTAAAGTGAAGACTTTCAATTAAAATAGATGGTCAATATGGGATGACATGGTGGGGGATCATCCTTGGTCCTAAAGGACTACAGAGGATAGCATTCACTTGGGGATTGGGACTTGTCACAAATAGTAGGCAGAGGTGCTTGCAGCGTTTCAAGGCTTTCGACTTCTGAGCATTAGAACCAATGTCGAAGTGTCTATCATTGGAGACTCTTCTTTTATAATCCATGTGCTGCAGCGAAGTAAAGTTCCTACCACACCGAGTGTCAAGAATTATACAGAGAATCAAGGGAAATGATCTTACTCAATCTAGTGGCGGATGTCATGGTGAATGTAGGAACCGCAGTTTGGGAAACTGAACTATTGTTAAGGATTAATAACGGGGTTAGGCGGTGTAGTCAACTTATTCCATGAGAAACAATTTTAAAAGTGGGGTGGAAGGTGTAGTCAATTTATCCTATGAAACAATTTTAATTTTTTTAAAGGAGACTACCCTCCCATATGACCTCAGAACATTTGGGAAGGGGCAGGTGGATATACCCACCCCTTTCCACACGTCACTCTCTACTCACTCTATACGTTATGTTGGAGGATTCAATCGCTGACTCTATTCCCTTTCGAACTCTTGCATGGAACCCAAAACACTGGTGGTTGCACTTTTACCAGTCGTCTCGTGCGCTTTGAGCAATAATGGAGGATAGGTTATTGGGGAAGGGGGCCCTTGGTTCTTTTATTTGTTTTCCTTTCTGAAGCGTGCTGAATCATTTCGCTCTCAACGTTGAGGGTTTGGTTCTGGAGCTAGGGTTAGGAAGCAATCACTAGTGTGGAGCAATTTTGTCGCCACTGGTGTGGTGAAGGAGGCTCATGGTGTGAAGCGGTATTTAAGGAAATGAGTGAAAGAAACTGTAAAGGTGCACGCCAATGCGACTTGTTCTACAATGTGAACCATTAAAATGGAGAAACCAACTCGGGTGCAAGGCATGTGATAAGTTTAGTGTCCAAGCTGGGATGCTTTTTTTGGAGCTCATACATTGGGATGCAGAGACTTGTGCCATCCTAGGAGTGTTGTGGTTGAAATACCTCTAGTTGAATGTCTCTATTTTGCTCGTCAAGCTTTGATGGCTTGAGTAACTAATTACAGCAACCTTCCGCAAGGGTTGCTTCTAGCAATGCCTTCCCGTCCACCTTGAGAACGCGAGATTCTCATGAAGGTCCTGATTCGTCAACTTAGGTGGAATCTGTGCTAGTGCCAGGCTAGGGTTTCTAAAAAATTACCCCCGTGTGTTTTGGACTAGGGCGATGTGGGGTGGTTTGCACGATAGGTTTTTTAATACTTTTGAATTTTTCTTTCCTAAATTTTGGCATATTCAAGATACTACGAGGATTGTAACAGAGGTTGTTTGGGTAAAGCTGCGATGAGGCTTTGATAAATATAAATAATCGTCCTCTCGAAAAAACGATGCATTCTAATGATGAGTTTTTGATAAATATAAATGCGTTCTATCAAATTAAATATTAATATTTGAAAGATCAATAAGTAATCATTCTTAAAATATTATATTTGAAAGATCAATAAATAATTATTAAGACATATAGGCTAACTTACAATTGTAGGGTGATTGTCATATGAGAGTATATACATTATGAAGTTTAAGCAAGGACATCGACAGAAAGGAACACTAAAATTGTTGGGATGATGTAATTTATGGGATGATGTAATTTAAGAAAGTTTAATACTTTCGAAAAAAAGATGAAAAATAAATTATTATGTTATGTAATCTATATATGTGTTTTATCAAACATTAAATATTATTTTTTGAAAATTCAATAAATAATAAAAGATATATAGATTAAGTTATAATTGTTAAGTTATCGTCATATGAGAGTACATCCATTGTGACCTAGGCTTAGGCAAGTTCAACATAAAGGAACTATATTTGTGGGGACATTGTCATCTTAAAAGAGTTATTAGTCTTCAATTGTTTGCATAGCACTATAATGGACTAATTAGCAAAAAACACATTATTGTTTTCCTTTGATAATTATTAACATGCAAAACAATTGAAACAAGAGATATCATATCTTTGAATGTAATAATTATCAACAACTAAAATATCTTTCATCATGAATGTCGTTAGATCTTGTGAATTAATTTGAGGTTTTCAAGTGAAGTACATCTATGAAGACTTGGCTTTAGCCAAGGCAACCAACACAAAGTGTGTATAATCATTGGACAATATAATCTTAGAAGGTTTATTAGTTTCCACTTGTTTGCATAGCATCATAATGGAGTGATTAGCAAAATAAGCATCATCGTGTTTTCTTGATAACCATCATGTAGCAAACAACCTTGGGGATAATATTTCAAGATGAAAAATAACTAGTATGATGGGTATTCTTAAGTGATAATTATTAATAATTAATAAACCTTCCTCGTGGATGTCCTATGATCTTGTAAAAATAATTCAAAGTTTTAAAGTTAGTTTAGGACATTATGCAAACACTATTAATCATTAGATATCCAAGAATTCTTCAACATTTACATAAACAATTGCATACAACCACGAGGCATGTTGAAGTACATATAACTAATTGTATTTGCAATATTTTACAAGGCTATTAAATACACAATATGTTCTCCAATGGGTATTGGATAATGTGATGAAAATGCATTTAGTTTCATCAACCAAACCCAAAATTGAAGAGTAGTTTCATCAACTTAAGATCAAAGATTTATCATTAGATGTCCAAGCATTCTTCAACATTTACACAAACAATTGTATACTACCATGAGGTGTGTTGAAGTATATATAACTAATTGTATTTGCAATATTTTACAAGGCAATTAAATACACAATGTGTTATGTGATGGGTATTGGATACACGCGATGAAAATGTATTTAGTTTCATCAACCCAAAATTGAAGAGTAGATCAACTTAAGATTAAAGAGTACACCATAATCCGGGAGTTTGGTAAGGACAAGTCTGAACTGTTGATATTATGGTTGCTGAAGGAGGTATTAACCTCTATATGTAATAACCTTTAACTAGAATAGAATGTTTCGAAAGTATGAGAAACCCTAAACAAACATGTGAAAACCCTAGAAGACATGTCGGCTCAGCAGAATATATAATATTAAGGTATTATCCTCCAGGAAGACAAGTCAGCTTCACAGGTAAAAGATAAACATAAAATATAATTACCAAAAGTCAGGCCGACCCAGCCAGAAAAGTCACTGGACATATTAATATAAATAGAGGACGTCTTGGCTCATTTGTTCACTCACTCACACACTCTCAGTCACCCATAAACAATGCACAAGTTTGGAGGAGCAACAACAATTGCAGTTGTACAGTTTTCTTTTTTTCAATCTTTCTCGTGCGCTACCCTTGGAGAAGGTGCGCTCTCTTGGTTATCTGTTGGTTATGGTGTGGCTTCCTGGAATCATTAATTTCTGTCAAAGGTTAAGGTGCTCGGGGGTGGCTTTATGCCTAAGGATGGGTGGCAATGGTGTAGCATTGCCTATCGTGAAACGAGCACATCAACATTATTCTAACAGGTTATGGGCCCACACTACCTTCAAAATAGTCTAACCTCTGGAAGGTAGATCAAGAGTACCTTGTCAAGCTCGTTGTAGCACCAGTTGCAGTTGCAACTAGGGTTTTTGATTTTGCAGCTGCAACAAACCCTAAACCTAAATTATTTTGCACTTTCAATGAAGCATTGGACCTAAATTTTCGGTATTCTACTGTGCCTTAGCCTAGCGCATCCTCTGGTGCCCTCAGCCAACAAAAACGTCAAGTTTGAGTTTTTTTTGGTCAAAATTGATTTTTTTGGTCAAAGTTGAAATTTCAGGGTTTCTAACTTGTTCTAATCACTGAACCTTTTTGATTTAGTTTCTAACCTCTTCTTGTTAAGATGGTGTCTAGTTTCAGATTATAAGACAAGTTGAATGATACTACAAATTTCAAAGGTATGCACTTGTATATTCTTTTCAAGTTATATCATCGAGCAAAGCATGAGTGTGTTTGGAGGGGATGTACAAGAGATTTGTTCCAAGCAGTGATTTTGAATTCAGTACATTCAGAGGAACAAGCGCACCCTCCCTAGCAGTGAAGACTCCAGGTTTGATGTAGTATTTCGGATATAAAATAGTATGCAGAACAAAAAGATTTTAGCATAGAAATGACAGAGAAACAATGATATAACTAGAACAATACCAGAATAACACCAGAAAGAGCACCTTGATTAATGATAGCAATGTTCACTTGCCTCTTCGAGGGGGCAACCTCCAGCAGAGCACTACAATGGACTAATTAGCAAAAAACACATCATTGTTTTCTTTTGATAATTATTAACATGCAAAACAACTAAAACAAGGGATATCATATCTTTGAATGTAATAATTACCAACAACTAACATATCTTTCATCATGAATGTCGTTAGATCTTGTGAATTAATTTGAGGTTTTCAAGTGAAGTACATCTATGAAGACTTGGCTTTAGCCAATGCAACCAACACAAAGTGTGTATAATCATCGGACAATATAATCTTAGAAGGTTTATTAGTTTCCACTTGTTTGCATAGCATCACAATGGAGTGATTAGCAAAATAAGCATCATCGTGTTTTCTTGATAACCATCATGTAACAAACAACCTTGGGGATAATATTTCATGATGAAAAATAACTAGTATGATGGGTATTCTTAAGTGATAATTATTAATAGTTAATAAACCTTCCTCGTGGATGTCCTATGATCTTGTAAAAATAATTCAAAGTTTTCAAGTTAGTTTAGGACATTATGCAAACACTATTAATCATTAGATATCCAATAATTCTTCAACATTTACAAAAAAACAATTGCATACAACCATGAGACATGTTGAAGTATATATAACTAATTGTATTTGCAATATTTTACAAGGCTATTAAATACACAATGTGTTCTCCAATGGGTATTGGATAATGTAATGAAAATGCATTTAGTTTCATCCACCAAACCCAAAATTGAAGAGAAGTTTCATCAACTTAAGATCAAAGATTTATCATTAGATGTCCAAACATTCTTCAACATTTACACAAACAATTGTATACTACCATGATGCGTGTTGAAGTATATATAACTAATTGTATTTGCAATATTTTACAAGGCAATTAAATACACAATGTGTTATGTGATGGGTTTTGGATACACGCGATGAAAATGTATTTAGTTTCATCAACCCAAAATTGAAGAGTAGATCAACTTAAGATTAAAGAGTACACCATAATCTGGGAGTTTGGTAAGGACAAGTCTGAATTGTTGATATTATGGTTGCTGCAGGAGGTACTAACCTCCATATGTAATAACCTTTGACTAGAATAGAATATTCCGAAAGTAAGAGAAACCCTAAACAGATATGTGAAAACCCTAGAAGAAATGTCGGCTCAACAGAATATACAATATTAAGGTATTATCCTCCAGGAAGACAAGTTGACTTCATAGGAAAAAGATAAACATAAAATATAATTACCAGAAAGTCAGGTCGGTCCAACCAGAAAAGTCACTGGACAAATTAATATAAATAGAGGACGTCTTGGCTCATTTTTTCACTCACTCACACACTCTCAGTCACCCAGAAACAATGCGCAAGTTTGGAGGAGCAACAACAATTGCAGTTGTACAATTTTCCTTTTTTCAATCTTTCTGGTACTTTCTCTTGTGCGCTACCCTTGGAGAAGGTGCCCTCTCTTGGTTATCTGTTGGTTATGGTGTGGCTTCCTGGAATCATTCTTTATGTCAAAGGTTAAGGTGCTCGGGGGTGGATTTATCCCTATGGATGGGTGGCAATGGTGTAGTATTGCCTATGGTGAAACAAGCACATCAACATTATTCTAACAGGTTATGGGCCCACACTACCTTCAAAACAGTCTAACCGCTGGAAGGTAGATCAAGAGTTCCTTGTCAAGCTCGTTGTAGCACCAGTTGCAACTACAACTAGGGTTTATGATTTTGCAGCTGCAACAAACCCTAATCCTAAATTCTTTTGCACTTTCAGTGAAGCATTGGACCTAAATTTTGGGTATTCTAGTGCATCCTAGCCTAGCGCATCCTATGGTGCCCTCAACTAGCAAAAACGTCAAGTTTGATTTTTTTGGTCAAAGTTGAAATTTTAGGGTTTCTAACTTGTTCTAGTCATTGAATCTTTTTGATTTAGTTTCTAACCTCTTCTTGTCAAGATGGTGTCTAGTTTCAGATTAGAAGACAAGATGAATGATACTACAAATTTCAAAGGTATGCACTTGTATAGTTTTTTCAAGTTATATCATCGAGCAATGCATGAGTGTGTTTGCAGGGGACGTACAAGAGACCTCCTCCAAGCACTGATTTTGAATTCAGTACATTTAGAGGAACAAGCGCACCCTCCCTAGCAGTGAAGACTCTAGGTTTGATGTTGTATTCCAGATATAAAATAGTAAGTAGAACAAAAATATTTTAGCATAGAAATGACAGAGAAACACTGATATAACTAGAACAATACCAGAATAACACCAGAAAGAGCACCTTGATTAATGCTAGCAATGTTCACTTGCCTCTTCGAGGGGGCAACCTCCAGCAGAGCAGAGCTCTATTACAATAATCTCCAATACAAGCTTTCTCATACCCTCTACTCCTATTTATACTAAATCTATCTATCCAAAAGAACAATCTAGAGGAAGATCCTTCTAGAAGCGAAAGCTTCTATTAGGTCTTCTTACATTTTACTTATTCTTCCTTATTGCTAGGCCTTATTAATATTGGCCTTTATTACATGAAATTATATTATTCTACCTACGTGAGGGGTTAGGGACGTTAGGTCCCTAACATGCCCTCCCCCTTGAAGAACAACCTTGTCCTCAAGGCTTCAGATGAGGGAATTGTTGTAGAATGGTGGCTTGCTCCCAGGTGGCATCTTCTAGAGGTGTATCTTTCCATTGGACTAACACTTCCTAGATGGTGCACTGACGTAGACGACGCTTTCGCTGGGCCTAGACTGCTTGTGGCTACAACCATATGGAACCTTCTTCATCCAACTCATGGATACTAGTTTGAGTTTGGCACTTAGTTCCAATCACCT
Source organism: Picea sitchensis (assembly GCA_010110895.2). Taxonomy (NCBI): domain Eukaryota; kingdom Viridiplantae; phylum Streptophyta; class Pinopsida; order Pinales; family Pinaceae; genus Picea; species Picea sitchensis. The sequence continues at coordinate 267,805 of SNQJ01S0019645.1, forward strand.
TCTTTAAGCAGGGAACATGAAAAACAGGATGGAGCTTCAAATGACTGGGTTGAGCTAATTGATAGGTCACCGATCCCACACGCTTGAGAACTGTATAAGGACCATAAAATTTGGGCACAAGTTTTTGACAATGTTTAACTTTGAGTGAAGTCTGCTTATAAGGTTGTAGTCGAAGAAACACTTGGTCCCCTTCAACAAAATGGTGTTCTGAACGACCTTGATCTACTTGTTGCTTCATGTGATTCTGAGCCATGACCAAATTGTCTTTGAGGGAATGAAGAATAACCTTGCGGACTGTAAGATTTTTGTCAACCTCTGAAGCCTTCGAGATCCCTGACATATATTAGAGAATTGATGGGGGATTTTGGCCATAGACTGCTTTGAAAGGAGTCATGCGAGTAGCTGTATGGTAAGATATGTTGTACCACAATTCATCTAGGGGTAACCATTGAGCCCACTGATTTTTCCTCTCAGAGGAAAAACACCTCAAATATGTTTCCAAACACTTGTTGACAACTTCAGTCTGTCCATCCGTTTAGGGGTGATAGGCAGTGCTGAGATGCAATTGGGTGCCTTGTAGCTTAAACAATTCTTGCAAAAAATTGCTGGTGAAAGTGGGGTTTTTGTTAGAGACAATAGAATTAGGCATTGCATGAAGCTTGAAGATATTATCCATGAATATTTGAGCCACAATGGTGGCTGTGAATGGGTGTTGAAGAGCACAAAAATGATCATATTTGGAGAGACGATCTACGACCACTATGATGACTAACTTATTGCCCGATTTAGGTAAGCCTACAATGAAATCCATACAAATATCTCGCCAAATAACAGGGGGAATCCAAAGCGGTTGGAGTGTGCCTAAAGCTTTGATAGTTTCTCCCTTGTTGCGTTGACATACCTCACATTCAGCCACAAAGGTGCAGATGTCCTGTTTATACCCTCCCAGACAAAAGAACATTTGACTCGGTCATAGGTTTTGGTAAATCCCGAATGCCCAACTGTGGGTGAGGCATGAAGTTCAGAAAGCACCGTGGATTTAAGTTGGGATTGCTTGCATAAATACAAACGACCTTTGTAGCGAAACTCTTCATTGTGCCAAGAGTACCGTGGAGAAAATGAAGAATTGTGTTGCAATTGGTGGGGCAGGCCATAAATTTTGGGGTCTTGCAGCCATTCCCGACAAACAACTTGGAGCCAATCTCGTACAATGAAGGAGAGGGAGAAAAGGGATCCCTTTTCTCCATATTTTCGGGAAAGAGCATTGACCACTACATTTTCCTTTCCCTTTTTGTAAATGATTTCATAATCATATCCAAATAGCTTGGTCATCCATTTTGCTGCGCTGGGGATGAAATTCGTTGTTCCATGAAATACTTGAGACTCTGATAATTAGTTTTGATTTGGAATCGCTGACCCAATAAATAAGGATGCCAGAGATCCACAACATGCATAATAACTAACATTTCCTTTTCATAAATGGATTGGCCCAAATGTCGCTCTGAAAGTTGTTTGCTAGTGAAGGCCAAAGGCCTGTCATCTTGCATGAGGATGGCTCCAATTCCTTTCCCAGAAGCATCACATTCCAATATGAATGTCTTTGTGAAGTCTGGGAGGGCTAGGACAAGAGTCGAGAACATATCATCTTTTAAGGCTTGGAAGGCATGATCTGCAGCTGAAGTCCAAGTGGAAACATTCTTTTTAAGGAGATAAGTGAGAGCAACTACAATCTTTCCATAATTACGAACAAACTTCCTATAATAGCCCGTTAAACCCAGAAAACCACGCAAACTCTTAAGAGTTTTAGGGCGAGGCCAATCTTGGATAGATTCAATTTTCTTAGGATCCACTCGGACACCATCCTTGTCGGCAATATTACCCAGGTACTCCACTTCTGAGGCACCAAAGACACATTTATATTGTTTGAGGAAAAAATGGTGCTTAGAGAGTAGATGGAGACCTTGATTCACATGGGAGAGATGGGATGGCCAAGTTTTACTATAGATGAGAATATCATCAAAGAAAACTAAGACAAAATGACAGAGAAAAGGATAGAAGACATGATTCAAAAGACTTTGGAAAGTGGAAGGAGAATTATACAATCCAAAGGGTAGTACCAAGAATTCATAATGACCCTCATGAGTGCGAAACACAGTCTTGGGAATGTCTTCTTTTTTCATACCGATCTAGTGGTAGCCAGAGCGTAGATCCAATTTGGTGAAGTACTGAGCACCACTCAATTCATCCAAGAGGTCATCAATGACAATAATGGGGAATTTGTATTTGATTGTGAGTTTGTTGAGGGCACAGAAATGGGGACACATGCGCCAAGTACCTTCTTTCTTGAGTACCATGACCATAGGGAAAGAATAGAGGATAGTACTGGGATGGATAACACCGACTTCTAGTAATTCATGAACAATTTTATCAATTTCATTCTTATGGGAAAAGGGATGACAATAAGGCTGAACATTGGGAGGAAGACTGCCCAGGATGAGAGGGATGGAATGATCATGGAATCCATGGGAAGGGGGGAGTTCTTTGGGGGTGGTAAAAACAACTTGGTGGCGGGAGAGGATAGATTGGAGGTCGGGATGCACAAAAGATGTCTCAACAACATGAATGGAGTGGAGTTGGGCTATAATTCCCGAATGAACTTTTTTGAAGAGATTTTCCATGCGATGGGAACTGATGATCTTAGGGGAGTCGACTGTGATGCATTGGAACTTATACTGTTGTACCTCCTGTTGGAATTGCATGGTTAATTCCTTAAAATTCATGAGAAATGGGCCTAGTGTGCGTAACCATTTGACACCAAGAACAATGTCCCAACCACCAATGTCTATAGAAAACATATGGGATTTCAGGTGATATTGACCAATTTGGAGTCGCACATTTTCACATTGTCCCACACATTTCATGGAACCACCATTTTCAATCATGATTTGAAAATTATTAATGACATGGATGTAACAATTCACTTCTTGGGCAATGTGGCAATGAATAAAGCTATGGGTGCTACCACTGTCCACAAGGATGATGACTTTCCTATTTTTGATGTAACCAATTAATTTGAGAKTCTGGGGAGTAGAGAAGCCAGTGAGGGCATTAAGTGAAATCACCGGGTCAATGTCTGGTGGATCAGAGGGTGGGGTGAGGTCAGATGGCGGTGGTAGTTCCTCCACAAGATGAACAACAACATCTTTATAAAGATCCTCAGTCAYAGCCATAAAAAGCTTCTGTTTCTTACACTTGTGGCTGGGAAAATATTTGTCAACACAATTATAACAAAGAMCCTTGAGTTTGTTAKAAATAATAGGTGTGCTCGTTTAACCATAGACAATATATAAATATTTTTACCCAACCATAGGCCGAAGCCACCCCGGAGCACCTTAACCTTGACAAAGAATAATTCTAGAAGCAAACCCTAGGCCTAATAGCCAATCAATGTAGCGTACCTTTCTCCAGAGCTAGCACACAAGGTAGAAAGTCCAAACCATAACCAATAGAAAGTCCAAGCCTAAACCGAGAATACAAGTTGCAGTAGCTGCAACTGCAACAACTCTCCAGACTTGCGCACCTACTCAATTTCTGCAGTGCACACTCTTACATTTCTGTAGTTGCGAGCTGTGTGTGCCAAATGAGATCTGGCGTCCTGTATTTATACTGCTCCTCCTTAGCTGTCTGGGCCGACTTCTCATTCTGGAGGCTCAAACCTCAATATTAAATATTTTCTTTAGCCGACTTGTCTTCTAGGGTTATGTCCAATGCTTTAGGGTTTCTTCTTGCTTCCCGAAATATTCTATTCTTGTCAGGGTTACACGTGGAGGTTAATACCTCCCATAGCTACAATAATATCAACACTCCCTCCTAGCTAGGGAGGTATTGAAAGCAATGGTCTTGAGCACAAACATACCATTCAATCAATAGATCATAGCCATAGATTAGATCACGAGCACCCTCATCACTATCAATATCATTTGATAGCATCAACTGCATCATCTCTTGAAGCCATACTCCATCTGAGTAATCAGGCATGATACTGAATAAGTCACTCACTCCACAGAGTGATACAAGAACCATTCTTCTAGTCCAGACATATGTCCTAGAAGAATAACTATTCCAACAGATGCTGGAAACCACGCCATGGGCTACAAGGAATATTCTTCTAATCTAAACATAATTCCTAGAAGAATAAATGTCCTGGACTATTTTCCGCCTGGAGAATGTCTGTCCACTAGCACACTGACTATCCATCTAGCTGATAATCATTTTCAACACTACTGATAGTCTACATGGCAATCAAAACAATGTTATTCAATAGAACACAACCGTTTCTATCCATAGTAGTACACAACTACTATCCAACGGTACACAACCACACCAAGTAGCACACAACTACCTAATTAGTGACACATAGTCACAACAAGTGGAACGCATCCACCACAATAGCATACATCTACTGTCCATAGACACACAGTCTCCAAAGCAATCATATCATCTGATATCAACCTGCATAGAAACAATATCATGATATAAACTGAGTCATCTGGGCCTTTCTTCCGCTCAGATCTGTGAGATATGGAAGAGCATTTTCCCTCATAAAGTAAAACATCAGCCATGGGCTATCTGAACTATTCTTCTCAAGCACAAAAGAATAAATGTCCCTGATTTCTGAGCCTGGACCATTTACCTAATTGGGCCATTCCTCCGACACTAATCATAGTGCAACTTGGAGAGAATGAGTCTTCCCTAGGGAATGCCTGTCCCTGATTGCTGAACCTAGAACATTCACCTAACTGGGCCATTCCTCTGACACTAATCAAAGTGAAACCTGGATAGAATGAGTTTGCCCTAGGGAATGACTGCCCAAACCATTTCCTAAAGGAAATGACTGTCCTGCACCAACCTCCAAAACAAACCATTCTTCAAAACTGCTTATAATTGTGAACTTCGAAAGAATGAATGCCCAACGAGGCATACCATTCTACTTGACCACTACTCATAGTGACCGCCAAGAAGAATGACTGTCCTATACCATTCCCCCACATTGGCCACAAGGGGAATCACTGTCTATGGTACATCAACAATCTATCTAACCATTTTCATTACGAAAATGACTGTCCGATCTGGACCATTTTCCAAACTGGAAAATGCATGTCCATCAGAAATCTCAAACCACTTTCCGAATTAGAAAGGAACTGCTCATCTTGGACCATTTTTCAAACTAAAAAATGATTGTCCATAAATTAATAACACATCAATACTCCCTCCCAACCTGGGAGTAAGATCTTCCTTTTTCAATAAGGAATTCGTCTCCACGAGCCCCAACTTGTTTCTTGAGTACGCAAACTTTTCATCTTGGACTGAGACTTTACCAAAATATCTGCTATCTTCTCATTTGTGGAGATATATTGGAGAACCACATCTCTTTTTTGGACTTCATCACAGAGAATATAATGCTTGATCTCAATCTACTTCGATCTGTCATGGACCACTGGTTTTCTTTGAAGACTTCATATAGCTCTGATCATTACAATATATCATGGTCGAATTCAACACTTCTGTTTCCTACTAGCTCATGACATCGTGGCAAGGCTCAAACTGAAACATAT
>SNQJ01S0019645.1:273429-285055 GCA_010110895.2 Picea sitchensis
CTGGTATAAGAACAACGATATCTCTCATGAGATTGTCTGAGGTAAAACTCAGAGTCTTGTCAACACACTCCTTGCGTACCTTCACTGCACTCCTTGCAGGAATTCTCAGGATGATAAACAATTCTAACTCATACTCTCCCTCTCATAGACTTCATACATTCAACATGAAATCATGCATACACACAACATTGAAACAAATACATAATAAAGCATATAAACACACTGTAAACATACCATTCAATAGATGCAAACAATATTCATCACAACACCATGAAATTGAGTCAAAGACTTCATATATTAATTCAAATGATTCTGTACATAGTCTCTATAGCAACAACTATTTGCTTATACAACTTCTACAATCTATCTTCTGCTCTGTTCTCCTATGCTCTCCTGCTCTCTTTCTCTACAACTTCTAACTACTATGAGAATAATCTTACAATACAATACATACGAGGGAGCTTTCTAGAGTTTTCTTTCCTACAACCTCTAGCTATCTAATCAAATTAAAGCCTACATCTACTTTACATTTATTACATTAATTGCCTCCAACAAACAGACGAGAGAAACTGCTCAAGATCTACGTTACGATCTCTAAACTACAAAATAAAATATATCTTTTCCATATATTACATTAATGCTTCATCCTTTCAAATTCAAAACATCCTCAAAACGTGTGCTGGTGCATATCCAATTGTCCTTACGCTTTTGCGCTTGCTTTGTTGGCGATGCTCCTGCATCATACTCCTCTAGCTGAAAAATTCATGGGCTCCTGTCCATGAGCTCTTGAACCGTCTGTCCATGTTTCTGGATCTCCGCTTTGCTTTCCCAACTAGCATCCTCAATTGGGTGTCCCTTCCACTTTACCAATTATTCAAAATAAGTCTTCTTCCGGGTCTTCTTGCTAACTCTCTGATCAATGATCTTTTCCATCTGCAAATTTTTAGCTACATGCATCTGTTTGACCCACTGGACTTCTTTCTGAGTCTCTTCTCCTCTCGATCCATCTGCTCTGTAAGGATACATATCTGCTATGTTGAATATGGGTGATATGCCCACATCATCTGGCAATTCTATCTCAAAATCATTTTCCTCAAACTTTGTCAAAATTTTACATGGCCCTATCTTTTTCATTTTCAACTTATTATACGTCCCCCTTGGGAACCTTTTTTTTCTTAGATGTGCTTAGACCAAGTCTCCCACTTTGAACTAAATCTCTCTTCTGTTTTGATCTGTTCTACGCTTATATTCCTGGTTGGAATTCTGCAATCGCTCTCTGATCTTACTGTGGAGCTCTTGCATCTCTGCTGCAAAATCCTATGCTCCAACACTCCTGAACTCATGCTTCTCTAAGTCTCTCAACTCCGATATGCCTCTTGGCTGCATTCCATACATTATATGGAATGGGCTCTGTCCTGTGCTCCGGTTAGGTGAGTCATTATATGCAAATTCTGCTTGCGACATAATTTGATCCCACTGACTGTGATGTTCAGCTATTAAACTCCTCAAAAAATATCCCAAACTTCGATTTAATACCTTAGTCTGTCCATCCATCTAAGGGTGATATGCTGAACTAAAAGATAAATTCATATCCATCTTCTTCCACAGTGTCCTCCAGAAATGACTAACAAATTTGGTATCTCGATCTGAAACAACACTCTTGGGTAAACCATGAAGTCGAACAACTTCTTTGAAAAACAAGTTTGCAATGTGTGTCACATCACTGGTTTTCTGACATGGAATAAAATGCTCCATTTTGGAAAATCTATCGTCTTCCACGAATATGGAATCACAACATCTCTGTGTCCTTGGCAGTCCTAACACAAAATCCATTCTTACCGCATCCCATGACTTCTCTGGTATTGGCAATGGTTGATACAACCCTGTATTCTGTATTTTCCCCTTTGTGTGATGGAAAATTATACATCTGTTCACAAAATTCTTGACATCTGTCCTCATCCCTGGCCAATAATACAAACTGTTCAGTTGTGCAAATGTTTTTTCATGGCCGAAATGTTCAGCCAATCCTCCACTATGTTTTCCTTCAGAAGATTCTCTCTCATAGAACTCTTCAGGATACACAACTGATTCCCTTTGAATAATAATCGATCCTGAATTAAGTATTCAATCCATTGGCTTCTGTCTCTCAGAACATGATTCTCACATGCTTCATAAGCATCCTTGAAATCTGAATGATCCTTGTACATGTCCTTAAGGCTATCAAAACCTAAGGTCTTCACACGAAACTCTTGCAGAATCAAACATTTTATGCTTAATGCATCAACAAACTTGTCAGGAGTTCCAGAAATGTGCTTTATAACAAAAGTACAGTTCTGCATAAATTCAACCCATTTTGCATGTTTCTGGTTCAATTTCTCCTATTTGGTTACGAATTGTAAAGCATGGTTGTCACTATACAAAACAAACTCTTTTGGAACCAAGTAATGCCTCCATTTCCTCAGTGCCTGTATGATTGCATAAAACTCTTTATCATACGTGGAATTTCTCTTGGCATCATTCAACTTCTCACTGAAGTATGCAACTGGTCTATTGTCTTGACTTAAGAATGCTCCAATCACAAATCCACTTGCGTCACATCTCACTTGAAATGTTTTACTGAAATCTGGTAGAACCAGAACTGGATGTCCAATTATCTTCTCCTTCAACAACTTGAAACTTTTCTCTGCTTCCTCTGTCCAATGAAATGATTTATGTATTTTCTTGACTGTGTCCATCATTGGTGCAAAAATTCCATTGAAATTTCTAATGAACTTCCTGTAAAAACTGGCTAGTCCATGGAAGCTTCTGACTTCAAAGATATTCTTCGGCGATGACCATTCTTTGATTTCTTTTACCTTCTCAGGATCCATCTTCAACTCATTTGAAGAGATTAGAAAAACCAAATAAAAGATCTTTGTCTTCATGAAAGACAACTTCTTCAGATTTATCAACAACTTCTCTTGCTGTAACCTCCTCATCACTAAATCTAAATGTCTCAAATGTTCCTTAGTCTCACTGAAGATCAATATATCATCAAGATACACAATTACAAATTTTCCAATGAAATATTTCAAGACTTCGTTCATCAATATCATGAAAGTACTTGGCGCATTAGTCAAACCAAACGACATGACAAGCCATTCATACAACCTTTCATTCATCTTGAATGCTGTCTTCCATTCATCACCTTCCCTCATCCTAATATGATGATATCCACTTTTCAAATCAATTTTTGAAATTTTTTTTTATCCACTCAAGCAATCCATCAAGTCATCCATCCTCGGTAAAGGAAATCTATACCTGATGGTGATTTTGTTTATAGCCGTCGAGTCTGTACACATTCTCCATACACCATCCTTCTTTGGACTTAACACTGTTGGCATAACACATGGACTCAAGCTTTCTCCAATCAACCCTTTGTCCATCAAATCCTGGACTTGCTTCTTGACCTCTTCATTCTCCTGCGGCGTCAGTTTGTACACTGCTTTGTTTGGAAGACTCGCCCCTGGTATAATATCAATGTGATGGATTATACTTATGATGGGCGACAACGAACAAAGTAAATCATCCACCACTATATCAACAAAATTTTCCATCTTTTCTTAAATTTCCTCCAGTTGATCATCTATCGAAGTACTGGTCAAGATGACTCTCGGTTTTCTCACTACAACAAACTGCATTTCTTCATCTTTCCTGACTTCATCCATAATTTCCTTCCCACTCATGAAAAGTAAAGTATTGCTTCTCTGCTTTCGCCTTCTTGTCTTCAATTGGAAACAACATATGTGTCCTACCATTCTTCTCTAAGGTGTATGTGTTCTTTCTTCCATCATGAACAACATTCCTGTCATATTGCCACGGTCTCCCCCAAAAAAGATGACATACATCCATGGGAATAACATCAAATAAGATCCCATCTCTATATCCTCCTATCTTAAATTCAACTAAACATTGTTTATTGACTGTTACCTGATGTCCTTTTTGCAACCACGAAACCTTGTATGGGATCGGATGTGGGACTGTCTCCAATTCCAGCTTCTCCACCATTTCTGTGGATACTATATTATCTATGCTTCCACTGTCCATAATTACCTTGCATACCCTATCTTTGGTCTTGCAAGCAGTTCTGAACAAACTGTTCCTTTGGACTGTATTCTCTATCTCCTTCTCTGGCTTCAAGAGAATTTCCCTCATCATTAAGGATCTTTCGCCTTTTGCATCTTCTGCCTCAACATTTCACCTTTGCGCTTTTGAAATGTGAGCTTTGCCTCCTCCATCCCTTTTTCTATCAGGACATTCAAAATATTTGTGTACGATCTTTCCACAGACAAAACACTTTATCTCACCTCCTCTGCCTCTTCCTCTTCCTCTTGCTCGAGGAAAAGTGTTCCTATCGGCATACTATCCTCCTTGTGAGCTTCCTCCCCTTTCTGGGTGGTTATGAGGTTTATTTTCTTCATCCTTGGGTTTCTGTACTTCGTCCTGGGCAATTTCTTTGCCTCTGCTATGACTTCTGCCTTTTCCCCTTTGACCTTGCTTCTGCGCCATTTTACTTCCGCCTTTGAAGCAATTTGATAAGCGTCTTCTACATTTCTGATTGTCACCATGCTCATATCATCTTGAATTTCATATCTCAGACCATTCATATATATGGTGACCTTTTCATCATCACTCTCATGACGACTAGCTCTAATGTTGAGTTTGTAAAACTCCTCAGTGTATTCCTTCATTGTCATCCCCTTCTGTTTCAAATTCTGCAATCTTCGAAATAGATTAATTTGGTAATCTCTGGGTATAAACTTGGCTTTCATTTTTGCTTGCTGTTGCAATGCCTGTCAGCCTGCAGTTCATCCCACCATAGTGCAACATGCCCTTTCATTCTAGTGACAAGATGTTTTACTTTCTTATCTTCTTCGATATCCTCATAGTCCAAGTCAGCCTGCAGTTCATCCCACCATAGTGCTGCATGCCCTTTCAGTCTAGTGACAACATGTTTTAATTTATCATCTTCTTCAATATCCTCATAGTCAAAGTATTTATCCAGATCTCTAAACCAATCTAGTAGCTATTCAACATCTAAGTTTCCTTCATACATCGGGATGTCCATTTTTTCTCTGGCCCCTATTCTTGCAACAACTCTGAATAGACGTTCCTATGCATCATCTTCGACTGCAACTTCTTCTTCGACTCCAACCTCATTTTCAATTTCAGCCTCAATGATATCTATAGTATCAACTAATCACCTCTGTGCTCTCTCCATAGCATCAAATCGAGCACAAAGTTCTCTCATTTCGCTTTCCATGGTTGGATCGGGCATGGGTCTATCTTGACGTCTTCTTGGTAGCATTTTTTAAATCTGTTCCATGCAGAATTTAAATCACAACTTGCCTTCTGTGTCCCTTTCTTACAGAAAACAATGATTGTAAGCTCTGATACCACCTGACATAGCACCCCTACCTCAACAGGTTCTGTTTGACCTCTCGGTCTTTGGATCTTTCTATTTCCTTGATTTGGAATGGATCTTTAGTTCCCACTGGAACCTTCACATATATATAACCACATGTCCTTCTTAGAAGTTACACCTGTGTGAACAAGCACTAGGCGCGAACCTCCACTCCATGTGCCCAACTGATGTGACCACGACCTTCACCCGAAAAGGTGTTTTGGGTTTCACGACTTCTGTTGTGAGTTCCTTTGACTCCTTCAACTCCCGAAACCACAAAATGGGCTAATGGATCTTTAGATCCTCCCTTATGCCTCAACCATGTGACCTTAGTCACGTTCTGGGGTACACCTTCGAGCACGTCGGCATTTCACGACTTACAAGTTCGCGATGCAATATCTTCTCCCCTTCCCGAAGTCCAAACTCGTGACTTCTTCTCCTCAGATTGACGACCCCGAGCTTCCCATGATATGACAGTCGAGATTATGTTAGAATTTCGCGTATCGGGATTTCGCAACTCAAGATCTCTAAGTCACGATGTTTTCCACACTTCGACTCCCGAAATGCGGAAATCCAAAATCAAAATATCAACGCCTCCCGTTGATCTAGATCTAATGACGACTATTCCTCTTGAGATTATGAGTGTTGAAAGACAATCAACCTTAACTTCTCCGCTGATCCACTGGATCCAACGGTCCATGGAAAATCGGTAGTTCTCCCTCTGAGAATTTCAACTGTCCATTCAAGTTCTCAATAATTCCTAGACAAACAACTGGTGTCTTCCTTCTAAGCTTGGTTTCTGCGAGGTGACTTCAACCTCCTCTTCCCTTCGAACTCTTCAAAGTCTCTATCCCTCCTGAGCTTGGTTCTTGCTGCAAACTCAAGGATTCCAAGGGATTCTACTTGCACTCCTTGCGACCTCCACGACAATCTATGATTATCTGAATTCTCCAACTTTGCGTGCTCCTCGCGACGACAACTCTTCAACCATTCATTGGGTTGGAAAAGTCTAAGACTTCAACCTGCCTGTGCACACCTTGCACAACTTTGTGCTATACTTGCACTTCTGCTGGTATGAGAACAACGATATCTCTCCTGAGCTTGTCTGAGGTAAAACTCAGAGTCTTGTCAAGACACTCCTTGTGGACCTTCGCTGCACTCCTTGCAGGAATTCGCAGGACGAGAAACAATTGAAACTCATACTCTCCCTCTCATAGACTTCATACATTCAACATGAAATCATGCATACACACAAGATTTCAATAAATGCATAACAAATCATATAAACAAAATGTAAACATACCATTCAATAGATGCAAAAAATATTCATCACAACACCATGAAATTGAGTCAAAGTCTTCACATATTAATTCAAGTGCTTCTGTAAATGGTCTCTATAGAAACAACTATCTGCTTATGCAACTTCTACAATCTATCGTCTGCTCTGTTCTCCTATGCTCTCATGCTCTCTTTCTCTACAACTTCTAACTACTATGAGAATAATCTTACAATAGAATACATACGAGGGATATTTCTAGAGTTTTCCCTCCTACAACCTCTAGCTATCTAATCGAATTAAAGCCTACATCTACTTTACATTTATTACATTAATTGCCTCCAACAAACAAATGAGATCAACTGCTCAAGATCTGCGTTACAATCTCTAAACTATAAAAACAAATTTATCTTTTCCAGATATTACATTGATGCTTCATCCTTTCAAATTCAAAACATCCTCAAAACGCGTGCTAGTGCATATCCAACTGTCCTTCCTCTTTTGCGCTTGCTTTGCTGGCGATGCTCCTGCATCACACAACGAGTCTAAAGTTCTTCAAATGTGGGATAATCCTTTCTTGTGTTCATGCTTGTGGAAAATACATCCCATGTCTTGGGAAGACCATTGAGTACTATATTTACCAGTACATTCTCTGAAATAATTTCTTCAATAGCTTGTAGTTGATCTCTTAACTGAGAGATTCTCACAAGGTATGATGTTATGCTGTCCTCATCATTCATTTTCATGTCATAGAGCTCATTCTTCAGACTCATTACTTGTCCAATGTTTCTGATTGAGAAGAGGTTAGTTAGAGAATCATACATCTTCTTAGATGAGTCAATATGGGAGATATAGGTTATCAAGTGGTCTTTTATAGAGTCCACTATGATACTCATGGCATTGATGTCATTGTCTTTGAACTTCTCCGTAACTGCAATGTTATGAGGTTCCTTCTCTTTTTCTTCTTCAAATTGTGATTCCACAATCTTTCCTTTCACGATATCCAACACTTTATTCTTGGCAAGGATGAGATCAATCCTTGTCTTCCATGGTCTAAAGTTAGAATCCCCTTCTAACTTGTTTTTTGACTTCATAGAGTAAGTCATGACTGCTTTGACTTGGTCAACCTTTGAATTTGACCAAAAACACAAACTTGACATCTTAGCTTGCTGAGAGTACCAGGAGGTGTGCTAGGCTAGGGCACACTAGGCTATCCATAAATTAGGTCAATCTCTTCACTTGATGTGCCTCAACAAGATGTTTAGGGTTTGGTTGCTGCAACAAAAAAAAACTGACTGTAACTGCAACTGTAATTGAGAAAAATCCTCCCAATCTATCTTCCAGTGGTTAGATTGTCCGAAGATAGTGTGGGACTAGAACTTGTTATAAATAATAGGTGTGCTCGTTTGACCATAGAAAATATAGAAATATTGTCACCCAACCATAGGCCGAAGCCACCTCCGAGCACCTTAACCTTGAAAGAGAATAATTTTGGATTCAAAGCCTAGGCCTAATAGCCAATCAATGTAGCGTACGTCTCTCTAGAGCTAACACAAAAGGAAGAAAGTCCAAAACATAACCAATAGAAATTCCAAGCCTAAATCGAGAATACAAGTTGCAGTAGCTGCAACTGCAACTACTCTCCAGAATTGCGCACTTACTCAATTTCTGCAGTGCACACTATTACATTTCTGTAGTTGTGAGTTGTGTGTGCCAAATGAGATCTAGCGTCCTGTATTTATATTGATCCTCCTTAGCTATCTGGGTCGACTTCTCATTATGGAGGCTAAAACCTCAATATTAAATATTTTGTTTAGCCGACTTGTCTTCTAGGGTTATGTTCAATGCTTTAGGGTTTCTTCTTGCTTCCCATAATATTCTTTTCTTGTCAGGGTTACACGTGGAGGTTAATACCTCTCGCAACTACCATAATATCAATAGAGTTGACGTTCAACTGTTTCAACTCTGGTTAATTTCTGGATCTTGAGGGGAGTTGCATGAGGGGCATAATTGGTGGGTTTTGGGCGAGGAGGAAAGGAGGGTTTGYAGGTCTATGAGGATATAATATGTTGTGCTTCCTTGGCTTGTTTAGTAGCTTCCAATCAAGTTTGCGGGTGTGCCATGAGAACATGGGCACAAATTTCATCTTTGAGGCCACTGATAAGGCATTCCCTAAATAAATCATCTGACATGCCCTCCGTTCTGAAAGCCTAGTGCTCAAATGAAACAATAAAGTCTTCCACTATCCTAGACTTCTTTAACTTGGTCAAATGACCTAAATGGTGGGTGTTAGAGGGTCAAAGTGGTCATAAAGTTCGACCAAAATTGTGTCCAAGCAACATACCCTTGGCATGACTTTTTTCGCCATTACCACCATTGCCATCGTTCTAGATCTAGATGTAGGACACCATAATGAAGCTTGGCTAAATCATTAGTAATGCCAGGCAAAGAGAAATAACGTTCCATTTGGTTGACCCAGCCTGTAGGATCCGATCCATCAAATTTGTTCACCTCAATTCTGGGAGGGCAGAGTTCTCGAGAAAAGTGGGTAGTATGAGGACCTTGGTAATGGGAAGAGTCATGGTTATCTTGATTATATGTTTTTTCATAAGAGGAAGGTTTCTGGGAACGACCCAGGAAGTGTTCTCTGAGGTATTTGATGTGGGAACATTGTTCCTTGGGGATCTCAATAGTCGAATTGATTGAGCTAAGGTTGGAATTGATAGTCTTGATGTCTTTCTGGTTTTAGTGGGTGTCAGCAATCAAGGTATTGAGTTCTTGGGCTCGTGTGGTAGCCATTTGGACAAATGAGTAGGAAAATGGTATAGGGGAAACAAAAGGGGTCTAGAGGGGTGGGTGGGACCACAGAGAAGAAGGGTGTCAAATTATAGGTACCACTGCGATCAGGGTGAAAAGGGGGATCCAATGGGATAGGGGCCAAATAAGGGTGCCAGAGAAGAGTCGGGTCCACAAAAAAAATTGTGTTAAAAATAATAGGTATCACTAGAATCGGGGCAAAGAGAGGAAACCAGTGGGATAGGTCCCAAATAAGTGTGTCGGCGGGACCACTATACTTTTTTTTTGGTACTCCTGCGGAGTTATATTCCGACCAAAATAATACTGCAATGACGAAATGCCCAAATGATTAATAGGAAGAAATGTGTAGTAATTTCACAACTAGAATACAAAAGGCACAGTTGCGCGACAATAGATCTTTTCTGTTATGTTTTTTGTTTCTGTCCCCAAGGGTAGGATATTCAGGGTTTCTACAGACAAGGGTTTTCCTTCGCTATAACTCTCTGATATACGTGTGGGGTCCAACAATAGTACTCGACCCAATATCTCAGGGAACCAACTAAGGAGGCTAGACCGTGCCCTTATCCATACTACCCGTCTACCCAGGTACTAGAGAGTATCTTCCAGAGTGATGTTATCGGTGGCACTATAGCAGTCAAGCGACCAATTGATTTATCAATGGATGGATTTAGGAGATCTAGGCTGATCTGTATAAAGGTGCTGTCTGATGCACTACCACTTGAATGGGTACCAACATGGGTTGCAATTGTGGCCAACAGATGTGCATTTGAGTGCCTCTTGTATTTCCTGTGTGTATGACTCCCCAAACACAGGTTTATGCACAAAATGATAGATCTCTGTAGCTTTAAGATGCCAGAATATGTCTCTACCCTGAAAAATTTAACCCACAATTTTCTACTGAGGAAGGTGCTCTGATACCACTTGTAGTATTCCAAATATAAAATAGTATGCATAACATAAATATTTTAGCATAGAAATGGCAGAGAAACAATGATATAAATAGAACAATACCAAGATAACACCAGAAAGAGCACTTTGATTAATGATAGCAATGTTCACTTGCCTCTTCGAGGGGGAAACCTGCAACAGAGTAGATTTCTATTACAATAATCTCCAAGACAAGTTTTCTCATACCCTCTACTCCTATTTATACTAAATCGATCTATCCAAAAGAACAATCTAGAGGAAGATCCTTCTAGAAGCAAAAGCTTCTATTAGGCCTTTTTACATTTGTCTTATTCTTCCTTAATGCCAGGCCTTATTAATATTGGCCTTTATTACATGGAGTTATATTAATCTACCTACGTGAGGGGTTAGGGAAGTTAGGTCCCTAACATTTGATTATTTAAAAACTGATATGTCTCTAGTTTTTATGGCATTATTATGATCTTATGCTGCATCTTGATCTATTGAAGCTATGATCATTATACTAACCCTTAATACTAGAGATACACTTGTTGATCTCTTCTCTAGGAGGTATTCTTGTTCTTATGTAAATGCTTATTGTTTATGATATGAAGTTGATCTTCTTTAGGAGATGTTCTTGGTTACTGAACTAGACTCCAGGAATGTTATCTTCCATGGAGGATACCATGGATATTTTGTTGTTCTTGTTTCTTGTTCCAGGCAGACCATAAGAGATAAATCTGAGAGGGAGTCAGAATTCTAGGGAGTCAATGATCAAGAAGAAGCCATCATATTTTCACGACACTTTGTATAATGCAAAGGGGCACGCAACAAGACAAAAGCATGGTCCGATGATTCTCTCAGATAGAGGGAGTTGATTTCAGAGTTTGAGATGAAGGATCTTGACTAGATATATTGGGATTGGAAGCATGGTTGGAACCATATTAGATCTTCAGTGAGGAGACTGAAGACGTTTAGCATGATGGACATGAAGTTCATGGCCACACCTATGACAACACATTTGAGGAAGTTGTGTGACATGATATGTTGGATCATGTTGTCATTGATGCCAATGGTTTGTCATTGATGCCAATGGTTTGATTACTTGGGAGATTGTTGGATCATATGTCATTGATGTAAATGGTTTGGTTTGATTGATGTCATTGGTTGATGTCAAGTAATTG
>SNQJ01S0019645.1:285065-313516 GCA_010110895.2 Picea sitchensis
TGTGTTCTTT
This sequence comes from Picea sitchensis, assembly GCA_010110895.2. Taxonomy (NCBI): domain Eukaryota; kingdom Viridiplantae; phylum Streptophyta; class Pinopsida; order Pinales; family Pinaceae; genus Picea; species Picea sitchensis. The sequence goes on from SNQJ01S0019645.1 coordinate 285,076, forward strand.
GTGTTCATTGTGGTGATGACTTGTTGATGATATATTGCTGATATATGTTGCCGATATGTGCTCACATCTAACTGGTTATAAATGACAACAATGGGTAATGAATAAATGTTGAATGTTAATTGATGAGTTTTTTGTGCAAGAGGGCAGTTTTGGGAAAAAGAGCCCCACACTCATTCACCCCCCCCTCTAAGTGTGGTAGGTGTGTCCAACATGATAGACATTTTCTTTGCATAGAGCACCTTATGCTAGTATATGGTTGAGCCATGACTGTATCATTGGGTTACAACACAACATGCATGTACCTATGTTGTACAAATAGATATGATTGATCTTCGATGATGAAGTATGGTTGCCGAGATATACAATTTTTGGATTGGAAGTGCAGAAGACAGATCTAGCACCTTGGGTGCTACTTCAACTTGGGATCGAGCAGGATTTCCAGAAAAGAAGGGAAGCAAATATCTGTAGCACTCAGTCATATATCATAGCTAGTGACACAAGATATGAAGTGGGTGAATTTTCCAAGGATCTTGTAGGACATCATCAGATACATGGTGCAGGAAGGAGCAGTGAGGCTCCATCACATATCCATAGATGAGTAGACAACTGAAATTTCCACCAAGCCTCTGTTTGGGATAAGCTTGGTAGGAAAGAAAGTGTTTCCCTGGGGGAGTATTGATGATTGCAGCATCGTGCCGATATTCAAAGATTGATCAGATAGACTTGATCATGTGGGAATAGGCCTAGATGTAATCTTCAATGAACTAAAGATTCAAGTTGTTGATAGATATCCTAAGTGTGAATTGCATTGGGCCTTGAAAATCTCATGAGTAGGTGAGTATCCCTGATAAGCATCGAGCCGACTCTATCTCCACAAGAACTGGGATGCAAACCATGGGATATAGGGAACATCTACATCTAGAGTAGATGTACCCCGACGTAGTCTTCAACGGACTGAAGACTCGAGGTGCTTGAGGTGCAATTCCACGTGTCCAATAACATCGAGCTGAATGCATTCACGGAGTGATCCTATGAGAGGATCACCATGAGGTGTTTGTTGCTCCGATGTTGTCATAATTCTTGTCCCGGGACAAGAACAACTCGAGGTGCTAGACACATGTGTCTGATAGCATCGAGATAAATGCATTCACGAAGTGATCCTATGAGATGAATGTGGCTCTGATGATGTCATGATTCTTGTCATGGGACAAGAATGACCGGAGCTGCTAGACACATGGTGGTGGAGATGGATCATTAATATAGCTAAATGAGGCTCATGGATATTGTGATATTGTCTATGACAAAAGAATACCAAGAAAAAGTACGATGATATGTTTTGATGATTGCTACCAGATGATGCTGATAGTAATGGTGTTACTTATGATGATGATACCTGTAGAATGGTCTACAAGACTATGTTGTTATAGCAAGATTTGCCTCACCTATGCTATCTTGCACATAAGGCATTTTTTCCATTTCCCTTTGAAGACTTTTCATCCCTTTTTGACAAATCCAAAGATAAAAATAAACATATTTCCACATATACGTGCCCTATCAGCTATACAACAAGCGTATACACATGTTGCTCCACTACAACCTGCGTACATCATGATTTGTGCCAGAAAATACAAAAATGGAGTTGGGTTTCCATGTCACGACAAGAGATCTCTGATCCTTGGCCTTCCATATACTGGAAACGTTCCAACTCGGCCCTTCAGTTGAATTTTGAAGACTATAAGAGCACAATTTAGAGCTATGGAAAATAAGAGAAATCATTCAACTTTGAGAGAAAAGTTACTATGGAGAAATTACTTCATATTGAGTCTGCATCCCTTTGTCCCTCAAGTCTGAACACAGTGTTCGGCCCCCAAGATCTTTCCCTATTGTTGAGAGAATCTCATTGTCTCTCTCTTTTGAGCTTGCCTTTGGTAGAGGATTGAAGTGGTGGAGACCCAACTGGAAGGAACTTGGTTTCCTGGTTTCGAACCGTGCTGACACAGAAGTCTGTAATGTTGACACTTATGTTGATCAATTATTAATAGAAATACTCCTTTCCCATCCTATTGGTATCATGCAAATATATGATTATTATCCATGTGCATGTTTGTAATGCTTATTAATGGATTATTCTATCTAATGTGCTAACCCCTTTACATCATCACTATATACTTGCTGTGCTTGTTTGTTGAGAACTTATTGTAGGTATAAAGCTTTGGGTCAGAGTGCTCAACAATGGAATATCATCAAACATTGGATCGAGGTAGGCCTCTTTATTATATTGCACATTAGTTTATATAACATACAATGGAATTGAGTTGATTTCTGCAGTCATACCGGTCTGTTGTGGTTTACCCTTGGCCATAGAGAGTTTTTCCCTCGTAACAGAAATGGCGACTCCACTGGGGATAGATATTCCTTCTAAGGGTTGAAGTACTTTTTCTTCTTGCATCGCTATTTTTCCTTTGTGTTTCTTGTCGTATCACTTCTTGGCAGATTCTATTCACTTTGAGTCTGAGTTTTCATCCTTTTTCCCCTTACCTGGCCTTATTTTAAGGCATGTATGCTCCTTTTTCCACGATAGTCGCGTACACACGCGTGCTGCCTCTTTGCAAGCTGAGTATATACACACTATTCTCCTGAACAATGACGTATACCACTTTTCCTTTCTTGTTTGCTTGGTTTAGTGACTGCTGGGTGAGTTTTGATGGTTGCTAAGCCTTCTTAGGTCTATGTAGTGCCTGTTGAGCTTCTCTGAATTGACAAGAAGCCCGTTGGGAGTTGAATTTATGGGCGTAGTCTTTCTCATTGTTTTTCATTTTTTGGTTTGTTCTTGAACCCTGGGCTGTTTGCTTCGTTGCTTGGTATTCTGCTTGAGTTATTTCATTTATACACAGTAGAATTTATATATCAGGTTGCTTTTCAGTCCATGCATTTTCTCTTTAATATATTGAAAATAAAAAAAATAGGCATTTTTGCATTGGTTAATGTTTTTGTCTTTGAACCTTTATCATTAGTTTAGTAAATTTAGTGAAAGATTGCATTTTACTTCTGAATTACAGAGTTGAAATTGAAAATTGCACTATTTTTATTATCATATCATTCATTGAAAAGTTAAAGGTAGACTTTGCGTTATATTCGTATTTATCTTTTGCAGAGTCATAACATCATGAGTTTCGTTTCCATACCCTCTTGAGTAATCACGACCAATAAAATTTACGCTTTAAACTAAAATTGATTAGTCACGATTTTATTTCTAGGGTGCACAAACTAGCCTAGGATTTAGTGCCTTGGAATAGGATTTTGTGAGTAAACTTCTCCAAGGCAATTAAATCGACATATGTGTCTGAGACAGGGAGTTGAGAAGTCCATTGTATAATTGGTAATATCAGGAGGCTCCGCTCACACCGAAGTTAATCATGAGGTTGCGTGAAGTTAGTTGAAGGGATAACCCCTGGATACTCACCTAGTGTCAGAGATATTTCTGTGGATTTATTCGTATTTGGGGATCTTGCTAGTACCCATACCTCTGTGAGAGGCGGTGCTTTCAAGGTTTCAGGATTTGCTACCCTGCCCATATGGTGATCCAGACTTACAACTTCTCTCCTGCGCATCAGTTATACGATGGTTTATTAGTTACTTGACTTAGGCATCTCGTAGGTTACTTGCAGGGGTTATATTTTGCTTGTATCCTGGGTCAAATAGAGGTCGTGCAACACACAACCTTTATGGAGGATTACCTCTCTGGGGGGATCTGACCGGCTGGTTGTTAAGCCCACGAGGGCCTCTATAACTAATTCTTTTACCTCCAAACTTTAGCAGGGAGTCTCAAGTCCCTCTTGGACGAGGAATACCTTCTTTAGCGAGGGAGGCCACTCAACCACTTTAGCCCGTTTGTATGCATATTGGCCGTTTGACATTTTGGTATGCTATTTGATTACTAGTTGTCCTTAGGATATATTTGTATTTTGTAGAGTCATAAGTCGTCATGGAGTCAGACCAACCTCCCTGCCGGTCCCGTTGGTTGCTACAGTTACCACTCGATTTCAGGTTCTTGCCTTCTAAAAGGTGTAGAGTTTGTAGAAGTGGTACACACAGATCCACCTTTTAGACTTGTGGTTCAACAAGGATGAGTACTGAGTCTAGTCTTCAGAACATTGGGAGTTCTTCAAATCCCATACCCACTATAATTAATGGCACCCCTTCGACCCCTGCAACCACTACAGTTGAAGTGTCAGAGGCTTATACCAGTACTATGGCTCGACTTGTAGTTAATGCTTCATCACTTGCATCGAACCCTTTTGGAGGTTTCGGTCACTCGCCGAGTTACAATGTTCAGTCCATCCCTATGGTTTCTAGTCCATTTTCTTATGGTATGCCTAACTTCACGTCACAGTTTTCAACTGCCATCCCAACTGCTGACCCTAATGATAGCCTTGGAATTGGGGGCACTACACCTCCTTACACTCCTTTTCCGTTTGGTGGTTCTCATATACCCCAAACGAATCCTAATTTAGGAAGTGTCCCTTTTCTTAACCCCGGGTCTAATCCTCCTACAGCTGGATGGAACAACCCAACTGGCAAACAAGTTCCGCCTTACATACCTATCCCCTCGGTGCCGATTCCGACCAATACTTTTGGCATGACGAACCCACCTCAATTCTCTGGATTCCCACCTGGAGGAGGTCAGTATTACACATTGGGAAACCCCCAACCCGATTCCAATCCGGTTGGGGGAAATTTTCAAAACCCTTAGCCCGGATCTAATCTGGCTGGGGGAAATTTTCATAATCCTTATCAGAACATTCCTACAAGAATGATGCCCAACCCATATTATATGAATTATCTCGGAGGAGGTCCTTATAATTCACGACAGGGTTTTGGTCCTTACCAAAATCCTGGATGGAATGCAGTTCCCAACACACAATCTTTCACGGGAGGGTGGGGTCAGATGTCGCAACCCCGTCTCCCTTTTCTGGCCACGCTTAATCTTCCAAACTTGTCTAAGTTAATGAATGACCCGGTGAGTCATGATCCCACATTTCCCCCTGTCCCCACCAAACTTTCGTCAGACATTCCAAAGTTTGAAGGTAATAATGGTGAAGACCCTGGTGATCACGTCACTACTTTTCACCTTTGGTGCTCATCGAATTCTTTGAACCATGATTCTATTAGATTAAGATTATTCCAATGCACTCTCATTGGAGTTGCGTCACAATGGTACATTGAGATACTTAAGGGGACATATGGATATTTCCACCAGTTGGTGCTAGCCTTTCTCAACCACTTTCAATTGCCCATTCGTTACGATGTCGGTCTTGAACTTTTGTTGACTCTGCGCTAGGTTACCGACACTCACATCTCAGATCATATCCAGGAACGACGTAGAAATAAGCGGTTTATTAAGACTCCTATACCCCCGACCTTTATTCTAGAATGGTTCCTAAAGTCTTTGCACCCTCCTATCTAGAAGGATGTTGCTACTTCCAGGGTCTTCAACGAGGAAGAAGCTATCTTTAGAGCCCAACAACTCGATTTGATATATGCCTAGTCTGGGATGTTATATCACTTTCTTTCGGACGCACTGTAGCCAAATCACGATCCTAGACAAAAGCCCGGACCTCATGCCGATGGCATTGTAGGGTCGACCAATGTAAATTCCACAGACTCGACAAGGAAGTCTGTCGGAGGGTCAGCTTCATATCCATCCTCCAAACCCACCCAATCGGTGGATGTACATTTCATGCAATCGTTGAAGAACCCAAATGGTGACCAACAACCAGATGGGAATAAAAGGAAAGGTCAAAACAATCGTAAGGGTGGGAAGAATAACACTAAATCTAAGGACAAAGGAAATAATGAGAGACAAAATGATAATGCTGGAGAGGGAAAGAAAGAGAAACGTAAGGTGAAGTTTCCTTGTAAACTTTGTACCGATGACCACCTTACACATTTATGCCCCAAACTCGCGGAGGATGCGAGGATTTTAAATATACCATCCCCTGTGCTGACGAATCCATTCCCACACAACCAACACTTACCCTCAAGCTCTTCGAATGCTGGAAATGCATCCGGTGGAAGTCAAAACCCACCATTGCAAGATGATGATCGTGTTTGTACCAGTATGGTCAACACGAAAATAGATATAGTCACCCGCTCTCAAGATTATAGCTCTTTAAAAGCTAGTACCAGTCTAGAAGCTCCTCCTCCCCCTCTAAATACGAACTTACAGATTGAGAAACCAAAGCCATTGCCTTGTATTCTGAAAGGAGTACTTAAGCTCTCTACCCACAACCCTATTGCTGGAGCCACCCAAAACTACTCTATTATTCAGGATCTAGGCCAAACCCCTTGCGCGATGTCATATTTGGAGGTACTCTAGACGTTTCCATCACAGAGGAATGCCTTACTCTCTGTCTTAGGATCTCTAGAAGCTAGTGGCTCGAAAATGATCAAGTTTGAGGTCATGGATGTGAATCCTCGCTTTACCTTACCATGTGGCTTTCTGAAACCACGTGGAGTATTCCAAGTATACTATAAAATGAGTAGTCGTTGATGAAGGTGATGCCACCTGCGTGATGTCCCTAGTCTGTTGGAAAGCTCTCAGTTCTCTGACCCTTTCCAATTCGTTGAACATTTTGACTACATTCGATAGTCATTCCTTCCGCCCTCATGGTATTCTCCCCACCTTTTCAGTCTAGTTAGGTGGGAAGATGGTAGAGGTGGAGGTAGAGGTAGTTGATGTACCTCTCAATTATAACCTGTTACTAGGTCACAATTGGACCTATGCTATGGTCGCTGTCGTATCGTCCATCTTCTGTGTACTTTGTTTTCCTCATCAAGGGGAGATCATGACTATCGACCAGTTATCCTTTGCGTACTCTAGTTCTAACGCATTTTTTGGATTGTCGATCCCCGTGATCGAAAATTCTCAGTCGATAACTGAGAATATTGATGTCAGAATGTATTCTTCCCTCATGGGTACCTTTGACTTCTCGACACCAATTCACCATGTTTATGCCATGTCTAGTAGGCCCACTTTTGCAAGGAGGTCCTTTCCTTTCTGCACTTCCTATTTTAGTGACCATGGACCCTACCTTCTCCGAATTTGTAGTGTGAAGGAAAGTTGCATGCTGACATGACTATGCCAATATTGACAACGGAGATTGCGTATCGAGCTGTTCTTGACTCTTCCATCGATCTTGATCCTGTTACCTTGCGGATGGACGAGGATGATCCAGTTCTTAGGCCTGTATGGGCCACCTCGTTATCTTGTTCGCATGATTTCCTTGACGAGACTTTTCCTTCGAACGAAGCCATCCTCGAAGCCATGAATGGTTTCGAGAGACCTTGGGATGACATGTATCATCGATCCTATTTTCTCCCAAGTCTTGAAAGAATCGAGCAAGATGAATTTCGGTCTACCTTTAGTGAGATAGTCGGTCACACCATAGTTCCACTTGATACACATGACATTTATGCCGAAGGAAATATGGCGAGTATTTATCCTACCATGTCGATTGATATCTCTCGTACCCCTGGAAAAATTGAGAACGTAAATATAGGTGTAGATTAGTCGCCAGAAGAAATTTTGATCTACACCAATCTCTTCAAAGAATTTTGAGATGTATTTGCTTGGTCATACGAAGAGATGCCAGGGATTGAACCTCAGATTGTCGAACATGAGATTAGAACTTACCCAGATGCTAAACCTATTCTACAACGTCTTAGAGCTGTGAATCCTAGGAAGGCCCCTGCTATTAAGGTAGAGGTGGAGAAGCTGCTTAACACCGACTTCATCTACCCGATTCCCTTGACCGAATGGGTATCCAATCCTGATCCTGTAAATAAAAAGCAAGGAACCATCCATGTGTGTATGAACTTTCATGACCTGAACAAGGATTGTCCTAAAGATAACTTCCCCACGCCTTTCATTGATCAGATTCTCGATGAGTGTGCAGGAAGAAAAATATTTTCCTTTATTAATGGATTTTCAGGCTATAACCAAATCCAGATCAAACTTGAGGACCAACACAAGATGACATTTATATGTCCTTGGGGTACTTTTGCATACCGAAAAATGCCTTTCGGCCTTAAAAATGCCGGAGCAACCTTCCAACATGCCATGACTTTCGCTTTTCACGATATCAAGCACATAGTCGAAGCCTACTTGGATGATCTTGCTGCTCACTCTTGCAAGAAAGTGGATCATGTTATACACTTTCGACTAGTTTTTGAAAGATGCCGTTACTATAGAATCCGGTTAAACCCTCATAAATGCATATTTTGCGTTAAGTTTGGTCGTTTCTTAGGTTTTTTAGTTTCTAAGACCGGGATCATGGTATATTCTCTTAAGGTTGAGGCAACTTCAGTTGCCTCCCCCGCACACAATTAGACAACTTCAAGGTTTACAGGGAAAAGTTAACTTTCTATGTCGGTTCATAGTGAATTATGCCAATATCACTAAGGGTTTCATCCACCTCTTGAAAAAAGACACCCCCTTTATCTGGGATGAGCGAGCCTAGGAGTCTTTCGACGCTTTGAAGAAATCCTTGGTATCGACTCCTCTGCTGAAATTTCCTGATTACAACAGAGATTACCTGTTGTATATTTTTGCGTCTACAGAGATGATTGGTATGGTTCTAGTTTAGGAGGATGATGAGCTCCATGAGAATGTCATCTACTATCTCAGTCGAAATTTAGTCTGTCCTGAGCTTAATTACTCTCATGTTGAAAAGCTAGCTTTGGCTGTCGATCACGCAGTCCAACGCTTACATCACTATATATTACTTTGCAAGACTACGGTGGTTTCCGATGTTAATCTATTTCAATATGTCCTTACTAGACATATCATCGGGGGAAAATATAATAAATGGATTGTCATCTTACAAGAATTTGATCTCAACTTCGCTTCGGCCAAGTCCAAGAAATCACTAGTTTTGGCAGAGTTAATATTTGATTTTCCATGATTACACGAGGATGTTATCCATGTTGATTCATTTATAGACAAACACATTTTCCTTGTATCGTCGTCCGACCCCTGGTATGGAGACATTGTTTTATATCTTCAAGCCTTGAAGTTCACTCAACATCTCTCGCGAGATGATCGACGATGTGTTAGATACCAAGCCAAAAAGTATACCATCGTCGGTGACACTTTGTATCGCCGAGGTGTATATAACATCTTGCGTCGTTGCGTAACTCACTAAGAAGCTGAGTTAGTACTAAATGATTTCCATAAAGGGGCTTGTGGTGGTCACCTATCCGGGCTTGTGACAGCCCAAAAAATCCTGCGAGCAATCCAACTTTGACTGGGGGGCATCAACACATTATCATGGCCATCGACTACTTTAACAAGTGGGTCGAGGCCATGCCTACCATAAAATCCAATGGGAAGACTGCAACCTTCTTCATGTTCAACCAAATTATCACTCGGTTCGGTATCCCGAGTGAGATTGTCACTGATCATGGTAATCACTTTCAGAATGAAATGATGGTAGAACTAGCATCTATGCTGAGGTTTAGACATGGTCATTCATCCCCTTATTACCCCCAGGAAAATGGGCAAATAGAGGCCACCAACAAGTCTCTCAAGAACATTTTACAAAAAACTGTCAGTCGGAGTAATTCCAATTAACACATCATGCTATATCCTGGGCTTTGGGCATACCGAACCTTAGTTAAGACTACCACTAGTTTTTCCCCTTTTCAGTTAGTGCATGGTGTGGAGTCGATCCTTCCTGTTGAGTGTGAAATCCCTTCTCTCAAGTTGGCAATCGAGCTGCTACCTGACACTTCAGATTTAGAGCGACACCTTGTGCACCTAGAGAGTCTTGACGAGCAGCGTCGAGATTCCTTTATGGCTATCGAGGCAAACAAGAAATGTGTCAAGGTTCAATATGACAAGTCTGTCTGTCCCCGGTTGTATGCTGAGGGTGTCTTGGTTCTCTTATATGACCTAGCCAAAGAACCGCTAGGGGCAGGCAAGTTTAAACCCATGTGGCATGGTCCTTACATCGTGCGACATGTCTTAGAAAGAGGAGCCTACAAATTAGAAGATTATGAAGGGAATAAGTTGGCCAAGCCCAGAAATGGTCTCTACTTGAAAAGGTACTATGCTTGAGCCCTAGGCTTGTGCGAAACTCTTTGTATACTAATGTAAATTTAGTGTATATACGTCTCTTTTCTCCTTTTCTTTTGTCTTTAGCTTGCTTATCGAGTTTTCCCTTTGTTGGCAGATGTCAATGGAGTCTTCGGTCTATCTAGGATTCCCAGACAGATCCAGTCGTCATACACGGAACTTGGCTTCTGCCACTTGGGTGGTTTACTCACCCAAGGGTCTGCTGGTGTCTTCAGGTGGCGCATGACTAGGGCCATCCACGAATAATGTGGTCGAATATAGCGCCACCATAGAACTTTTGTGCGATGCTATCTCACATGAAATCCGCTCTTTAGAGGTTCTCTTGGATTCCCAGTTAGTAGTATGTCAGTTGAACGACCGTTACCACGTGCGTGATCCTACTTTACTCCGTCGATTCCTATGTGTACGTCTTTTAGAACGAAAATTTGATTTTATTACATATTATCACATTCCTAGGAGTTCTAATCATTTATCCGATGCCTATGCTAACTATGTTTTAGATTGGAATTTGTCACATTAATAAAGCAAAGAAAACCATTAAATCAATGTACACATTATAAGATATAAGTAAAGCCAAAGATCCATTTTTATATATTTCAAAATATGGTGTTTATATTACAAAATTGGGGCTAAAACCCTCAATACACATATACAACTGGTATACATATCCCACGACATCTACGCCTGTGGCGCCGGATGTGTGTCATGGTAGAAAACCACAACATTTGCGAGATGCCATAAAAGTCGTACCCATGCTCTAGGTACACCAACCACCTGTCGCTGCATGGATTCAGGTAGATCCTCTACCTGAACCATAGAAATCCTCCGTGTCAAACGAGACAAGTTGCCCTGCACATTTTGTAAGACTCTCTCTGCTTCTCCTCCCACCGCTTCATCTCCTCGGTTCCTCCATCTATGTCGTAAGAATCCCTCTAGCTGTCACAGACTCACATCTGCGATTACACAAGTGTCTAGTTAATACTCAAACACCATCTCAATTTTTTTTTTGTTCCTTAAATACAAAAATACAAAAATACAAAAAAAAAAAATGAAATATATATATATATATTTTTTTACCTATACCACCGTAGGCGGCCCCCGGTGGAAGTGGCATATCAGGATCCCCTTGGAAATTGATCCCCGCATAGGGATAGTCATCCAACACAATGATCTTCCGCCGCCACCAGAAGAAAAAATCATCATTGTAGGGTGTGGTCACCCTACCTCCTCCCTGCCGTCTCATGACCTCGATCCACCGTACCATGGCCAGATTGCATGGTCCTCTAGGAAGAACCTCCACTCTAGGTCCCAATACTGGAACCTGCTCGTAAAAGAAGCTGCAAAGGTTAGAGGCAAAACTGAAGTTTCGCTTACTCCCTTGTTTTCACTCCATCAACTGACCCTTCATATTGGTCAGCAATGAGGTACACCAATCATAGACAATCGGTCTAGCACACTCTACTGCGTAAAACATCAGCGGTTTCGATGCTTGATTCAAAGCGGCCGAACCTATGATTTTGGTAAGCACGAACACTATGATCTTCAAACTGATATTACTTATTTCCCAGATGGGGACTTGACTTCCCACCTTGGGAGTCCTTGCTATACAGTGGGCATCGATATACTCTTCTATATTCATCCCACTCCCTACTCCGCGTGACTTTAGGTTCACAACCTCCCCTCGACGCAATAGACCAGTCAAGAAGTAGATGTCATCTACTTCGATCCTCAGTGGTTGTCCATCGAGGATACAACTTTCACTATCTGGGTCCCAATAACCCACCAACATCTCTAATAACCTCACTTGGGACCTCATTCCCTTGAGAGCCCAAAATTTGTACAAAATACATATTTTTAGAGCCGCTTGAGCCACCGGATCTCGTTCAACAACTGCATCCACCTCCTCATGTTCTCACTCTCTCCATTCCAGAACCATCCTGCAAAAACAAATCAATTTTTTGAGTTAGAAACCCCTTTTTTGTCCATTTGTGTACCTATACGCGGCCTTCTTTGCACACAGTCGCATGTAGGGCTTGATACATGCTCCTTGTGGTTGAAATAGGGGCATATACCTCGTCGTACACGCGACCTTAACAAAGGAGACTCGCGTACACGGAAAATCTTAATTTACGCCCTCAAAAACTAAAAAATTGGAACCTAATTAACAAATGTAATCTAGTGAATTTGAAGAAGATGAGATGAAGAGTTACATGATCTAAATGGTTTGTGATTTCGTTTCCCGATGCTCCCGCAATTGCTGTTTGAATCTTGGAGGTATTTTTGGTCCAAATTGCACTATTTGGGTAAAAATCAAAATGATACAGTAATTTTTGATTTTATTACTATTTATAAGCTATTTTTACCCACTTTATATAGTTTCATGCTATTTTTTAACCTAATGGACTAATTCAAGTGTGGTTTTGAGCTGGTTTGTTGCAGTTTTGACTCAGTTTTCTTGTGTATTTCAACATCATGATTAGTCGTTCGTTACCTCGAGCAGGTATTTTCATAACCTAGCATATATGATAGGTATCCACTCCATCGTGCATTTTGGCATTATCTTTCGACTACCGCTTTTTTTTACGCCTTAGGTACGAACCCATTTGTTGCAATACAAAAAATTTCGTATGTTATAAGTAGTGTCACTAATAAATGGTAGAGACTTACCAAACATGGGTGCCCTAGTTAGATCCCCTTTTTCATTTGGTGCCCATGCCGAGTTTTTTCCTTAGGACCGGGAGTCCATTATAACTTGATACATGACTTTATAATGAACCTCATTCCTCATTCATGCACATGCGGCCTTATTCCCCACAGACTCCCAAAAAACGAGTCTTAGTTAAGCTCTTTTCCGACTCGTCTAAAAACCGAAAATATTGTTGAGTGATTTGTCCCTTTCACACTTGTTAAACTGGATTTGAAAGGTTATGAGTCTTAGTTAAGCTCTTTTCCGAATCGTTATCAAAAATAGAAAATATTGTCGAGTGAAATTGTTTTTTTCGCACTTGTAAATTGGATTTGAAAAGACGTCTTTTTGGCACAAGTTTACCCCTTTTTCACACCAAGTAGACTACAAGACATAAAAAAGGATATTTTCTGGCGTTAAGTTGTGATTGCATCTCATTCCCTCGCTTGCAGTATTGAGCGTTTAGCCGGTTCTCGCTTTGCGTTATAAACCATTTCCTAAGAAGTTTTGCATCCTCAACAAAGAAGAGCCTTGCTTATATCCTTCACAATTTGACACCCTATACCCTAGAGGAAACATCACCCCGAGTGTCCATCTCCTGCATGCATTTCCTTGCATTAAGCATAGGTATGTTCCACTGCTGGAACTAGTTTTTCTTACTTGCGACACTTGTTTCCTCCTCTGTATCATAACATTCATTTGTTATGAAAAAAGAAAAAAAGACGGGCAGGAAGGGAGTACTATATTATAATTGGCAGTAGTCATGTCACCTTTTAACATAGCACAAAATTATTGATTCCTTGTGTCATCATAATTTTGGGTTTTAGCATGGCCTTAGGAAGCCGATCTCATTACAGAGTTTTCTCTACCGACTGGTTACTTGTCTAGTCCCTATAGAGAACATTATTGATGCCTCTTGCATCTAATAGTCACATCATTGAGTCTATGCTGCCAGATTCCACCATATGTCTCATGCTCTTGTTCAAAGGAAGTCTCACAACCTGCGTCGACCACTCCTCAGAAACATTGACTTTACATGTCGGCCATACCCTCGGTTTTCCTCAGAATCACATGATACTATGGTCTCATCATGCACCCTGGCCCTACTTGCATCATCGGTAGGTCACCTTGAACCCAACAATCGACATTTCATCATTGGTCATTGACTAGGTGGTTTCCCTTGTGTTCGACGACAAGACATCTTTTCACACTTTGGGATTCGTGCAGTGTCTTGGATGCCATTAGCCTTATTGATGGTTTCCTCACCTTTCTCAACATTTTTCATCATTGGCTGCTATTCAAAGGGTATTTTTCGTGTACCTCTCTCATTTGATACACGCGAAATATGCACAGGGTCCTTGGTTCATGAACATGTTCTTCGTCTGATCTCCACCAAATCATGAAGCTTCTGCTTTGTTCACCGTGCYGACTGATGAGAGATGCCTTAATTCTCTCCTTTCGGTGAGTCTCTTTCCATCGACTTCAACTCATATATTCTGGATATGGGACCTAGAGTTTTACGATTACCTTGAGGTTTGCAGTCATTAGTAACAGACTCTCTCGCCATTGACAGATGGGAATACATCAATGTCTCCTGATCAATGTATTTCTCAAGTGTTCGACACTGACTCCTTTATTCACACTTGTAGGAATGTACTCGGTGCCTTGATACCTACTTTCATTATTGGTAGGCGATCTCGCGTTTGTTAACGGTTTACCTCAATGAACGGTAATCAAACGATGTCTCATTATGTTCGACCTCAACTCCTTTATTCACATGATGTAGACTTGCACCCTTGGTGGATAGTGTGGAAGACTTGAAGACATCACTATGTGGCCGCAACTTTCCTAAGCTGTTGCTTCCCTTTCATTGGATCAACACCTGTTCGACTTTAGTGATCATGGGAGATCATATTGTACTTCATGGTATACATATATCTTCAGATTGATTTTTGAGACTGGTTTTCACTGGGCCTTGTTCGTGACTGTGAAAACTTTTGGCATATAACTGCAATTGTATCTACCTATTCATGGCCACAGACACTTATTTGGTATATTTTCCGCATGGATTTGCATTGTATTCTTGGCATCCATGTATGCAAAGTCAATTCAAAATGTAATGAACAATCAAGTTCGTCCAGCTAGTTCTCTACCACTCCACTCCTAGGTTATTTATAATGTATTTCGACCATCACAGATACTCCTCTGATCTCACACATTAGGGGGCATCTATTATAGAAAGATTTGCCTCACCATTTCTATCGTGCACAGAAGGCCTTTTTTCCATTTCCCTATGCATACTTATCATCCCTTTTTGACAAATCCAGAGCTAAAAATAAACATTTTTCCACATATACGCGCCCTATCAGCTATACAACAAGTGTATACGCAGGCTGCTCCACTACAACCCATGTACATCAGGATTTGTGCCAAAAAATACAAAAATGGAGTTGGGTTTCCATGTCATGACAAGAGATCTTTGATCCTTGGCCTTCCATATATTGGAAACGTTCCAACTCGGCCCTTCAGTTTCATTTTGAAGACTATAAGAGCACAATTTCGAGCTATGGAAAAGAGGAGAAAGCATTCAACTTTGAGAGCAAAGTTACTCTGGAGAAATTACTACATATTGAGTCTGCATCCCTTTGTCCCTCAAGTCTGAACACAATGTTCAACCCCCAAGCTCTTTCCCTATTATTGAGAGAATCTCATTGTCTCTTTCTTTTGAGCTTGCCTTTGGTAGAGAATTGAAGTGGTGGAGACCCAGCTGGAAGGCACTTGGTTTTTTGGTTTCGAACCATGCCGACACAAAAGTCTGTAATGTTGACACTTTGGTTGATCAATTATTAATAGAAATACTCCTTTCCCATCCTATTGGTATCATGGAAATATATTATTATTATCCATGGGCATGTTTGTAATGTTTATTAATGGATTATGCTATCTAATGTGCTAACCCCTTTACATCATCACTATATACTTGCTTTGCTTGTTTGTTGAGAACTTATTGCAGATATAAATATTTGGGTTGGAGTGCTCAACAATGGAACATCATCAAACGTTGGATGGAGGTAGGCCTCTTTCTTATCTTGCACATTAGTTTATATAGCATACAACAGAATTGAGTTGATTTCTATAGTCATACCTGTCTGTTGTGGTTTACCCTTGGCCATAGAGAGTTTTTCCCTAGTAACATATGTGAGTCTTTCCCATTCCATGTGAAGATGGATGGATGTGTTTGAGACCATTAATACCTCCCTAGCTAAGAGGGAGTGTTGATATTATGGTAGCTACGAGAGGTATTAACCTCCATATGTAACCTTTGACTAGAATAGAATATTATGGAAGCAAGAGAAACCCTAAATAGATACGTGAAAACCCTAGAAGACATGTCGACTCAATAGAATATACAATATTAAGGTATTATCCTCCAGGAATACAAGTCAAATTCACATGAAAAAGATAAACAAAAAATATAATTACCAGAAAGTCAGGTCGATCCAGCCAGAAAAGTCACTGGATAGATTAATATAAATAAAGTACGTCTTGGATCATTTTTCGCTCACTCACACACTCTCATTCACCTAGAAACAATGCACAAGTTTGGAGGAGGAGAAACAACAACTACAATTCTACAATTTTCTCTTTTTCAGTCTTTCTGGTACTTTCTTTTGTGCGCTACCCTTGGAGAAGGTGCAATCTCTTGGTTATCTGTTTGTTATGGTGTGGATTCCTCGAATCATTGTTTTTTCAAAGGTTAAGGTGCTCGGGGGTGGCTTTATGCCTATGGATGGGTGAAAATGGTGTAGCATTTCCTATGGTGAAATGAACACATCAACATTATTCTAACATAAATATCCCACTTTTTGGACTTTTTCCGATAATCATCATCGAAATTCAACGATGTAATTGTTGGTGAAGTTGTGTTTTTCTATTGCTTAAATTGTGTTTTTGAATGTATAAATGGATT
Organism: Picea sitchensis; assembly: GCA_010110895.2. NCBI lineage: Eukaryota > Viridiplantae > Streptophyta > Pinopsida > Pinales > Pinaceae > Picea > Picea sitchensis. Next base: position 301,870 of record SNQJ01S0019645.1, read on the forward strand.
GAGCACCTTAAAAAACCCTTATTGTACCTAGATTGTGCAATCTCAACCATTGATCTCTACAATTCTAAGAATTTTTCTAAAATTTTGGTCGGATTATGTGCGAAACTGGTCAAAAACATATACTTGGAAAAGATTCAAAAATTTGAATGTTTAGACCTCCGCGATTGGTAAAAAATCTAGTAATCCATATGAACACATAATATAAAATCTTGACATGCCTACTTTACTTTATTAAATAAAACATGGTGCCATGCTAAAAGACTATTTTATTGTGACAAAAGGGAAATTAATCCAGCCTTTGAATAAGAACCCTATAAATCCAAAATTAAGAAAATACTTTAGAACTTGGGAGATTTTAGCATAGAGAAAACCTTTATTGCTTGGGTATAAGAATAGGTAGTGGTTCACTAAAATGGAAAGAGTTTGTATTTAAAGAAACTTCAATTTATTTGAAATCTCTATCCAAACAAGGTGATAAAAAAAATGGTTTGTCCCTAGAAATTTGAATTTATCATGTGAAGGTGCTTTCTCAAGGCTATATGTCTCTAGAAGATGGTGCATGCTTTCCTTGGTGATGTAATATTCTACTAATTTTGGTATCCAAGGTGTCACTTGCTTGCCAATAGAAGCCTCTTTCTATGCATTCAGTGGGGGACATGTTTCTCTAATTGACCGACTCACTTTGAATTGGGTTTGCTTCGCTTATTACATCTCCTTTAACAAGTGGTTGAAATAATCATATCCTCTTCTTTGTTCCAAATTCCTTCCTGAAACCACTGATGTAAACTGATGGCATTGAGTGTAAAGGCTTCAATGAGTCTTATCCACACACAACTCACTTTCTTGGTGCACCTTGACTAAGAGTAATATTTTGAATGGTTTTGGGGGCTTTACACCACAACGTCCACTCTTCTCCTTGAATAGTGGTGTGGTGTAGTGGGGCAATGTTGCTTTTAAAATGGGTTTTACAAAGCCTCACAAACCTTTTAAAAATTGTTACCCTCATATCTGCCAGTAAATATGTATATATATATATATATATATCTCGGGGTTTTAAATTCAAATGAAGGTTTGAAATGTTTATTAAAAAAAACTAAAACTATTTTAAAATTTCAAAGTTTTTGGTTCCCCTTTGATAAACCTTCTTCGAGGCCTTATGGAGCTTTAGAAAATATGTAAATATTTGCAAGTTTCTTTTTATCTTTTGGTTTTTAGAGATTCCAAATGAAGGTTTGAAAATGTTTATTAAAAAAAACTAAAACATTTTAAAATTTCCAAGGTTTAGATTTTTTTTGGTTCCCCTTTGAAAAATAAACCTTCAAATATTTCAAGGCCCTTTAAATTTTTATGGAGCTTTAGAAAATATGTAAATATTTGCAAGTTTCTTTTTATCTTTTTCTTTTTAAAAGGGTTTTTGAGGTTTATTGGGTGGGCAACCCTATAAAAAAGTAATTGTATAGATATAGAATAATAGTTACAATTATTTAAAGATATAGTAAGAAGTTACTTATAGTTAGTCACTCATAGTGGTTGGATACAATGGTGAGGAATGACGATTTCTTCATCATTGATCAATGTTCAATTTTCATATGAATTGGTTTGACCCCTTAAGGTTGTTAGGGGTGTACCTAAGGGAATTTGTTAACCGTGCGAGGTTTGTATTACATTCATCATGGACACATGAGTGGATCAAATCCTATCCTCCTATTATCCTTAAGAATGGCCTATAACTATTATAGTGATATTTTGAACTAAGTACATGCATATTATATCTTTCATTGATCCGAACATTGCCAAGGTTTCTTTGCACCGGGGTCTCAAAAAATCCCCATTATAACTCTTGGGAGAGGAAGCAACCCCTCTTGCTCTCCCTCAAGATTGTCCTTTAGCCAAGAAGAAACAAATTTCCAATTGATTGTGCCGAGAACATCCAAGAAATCCAAGACATGATAAGTAGAACCATCTTGTTTTTTTCAAGAAGTAGGACAAGATTTTGAGTGTAGTGGTGCCGCCATCAACCCCATGAAAAAGTATCTAATCTTATTTGTTATGATCCAACGCCTTAAAAAATGGTAAGAAGTCGATGATTACAATCCACTTCGAGGGGGAAACCTCCTTTTACAATATATCCAATTCAGAATACAATATGAGATGAGATAATATCCTCCTAAGAGTAGGTCTCCTTGGTATATATATAAGAGACAAAGGGTACAATTATAATGAAACAATACCTTGAAGAGTTATAGCCGACATACACTTATAATACTATAAATGTAATAATTCAATATCTAGGGCTTAATAAGGGGTTTTACACATAAAATGGGGCTTTGTCTAGGTATTAACATGCCCCTCCCCTTCAAACAAGTGCTGTCCTCAACACTTGACTAATTGTGGGTGTTTCTGCATGAAGAAAAAATCTTCCCATGTTTCCTCTTCCATTGGTAGGTTCTTCCATTTAACGAGGTATTCCATGATTTCTCAATTTCCTAGTTGCTTAATCCTTGTTTCAAGGATTGTTTCTGGTTCTAATATGATTTTCCCTTATTCATTAATATCTGGTAAAATAGTTTGGACTGGAATATTGTTTCCGATTACCTTCTTTAAGAAAGAAACATGGAAGACTAAATGTACATGTGAATATGGAGGCAACTCCAATTTGTAATCCATACTTCCAATTCTTTACAAAACCTTATATGGGCCATAATATTCAGGTGCTAATTTAGTGTCCTTTTTTTGTTTGAAGGACATCTGTTTATATGGTTGTAGCCTAAAAAATACCCAATCCCCCACTTCAAATTCCCTTTTCTGCGATGCTGATTTATTTTTTGTTTCATCCTATTTTGTGCCATAACCAAGTTGTCATTCAATAGTTTGAGAACCTCTTGTTGGTTCCCTATGTGGTCCTCCGCTGATTGAACCTTTGTATTCCCTTTCAAGGGTGATGTAATGGTTGGAGGATGATATCCATAAAGTGCCAAAAATGGGGAAATTTTTGATGAAGTATGGAAGGATGTGTTGTACCACCATTTCTCCAAGGGAAACCACTTAACCTATTGTGTCTATTTATCATATGCAAAACATTGAAGATATCATTCTAGACATTTGTTCACAATTTCAATTTTCCCATAATATTGAGGGTGGTAATATGAGCTGTGAACCAATTGAGCACCCAAACAAGAAAATAATCCAGTCCAAAAAATTCCAATGAAATTTGGATATCTATCACTTACAATAATCTTGGGCACTCTATGTAGCTTTTGAACTGTTTCCATGAATTCTGTGACTATTATACTTTCTTTAAAAGGATGAGAAATAGAGAAAAAATGGGCATACTTTGTTAGCTGATTCATTGCTACCATGATGACATTTTTTCCTTCGGATTTGGGTAAGCCTATAATAAAATCCATTGAAACTTCTTCCCAACGTTGACTTGGTATAGCTATTGGTTGTAGGAGACATGGCGTCTTGATTGTTTCTCCCTTATTCTGACGGCAGACTAAACATTCAGACACAAACTTTTGAACATCAATTTTAAGACCTTACAAAAAACAAATCCTTCTTGATCATGTTGTATGTTTTCAAGAATCCTGAATGTCCTCCTATAGGAGAAGTGTGCAATTCTAGAAGGACCTTCTATTTGATTTGGGAATTATTACATAAATATAGGCGACCATTATACCACAAGAAATCATTCTTCCATATAGAATTATCTAATGAACTGGGATCCTCATGTAGTTGTTCAATGATCTTGCATACCTATTGATCTTTCTTCCATTCTATCCTTGCTTCTTCCACCCAATCGAATTGCGGAATAGAAATAACACATAATGAACCTTCCGTTTCTTCTTCTTTCCTTGAAAGGGCATCTGCCACAACATTATGTTTTCCTTTTTTGTAGATAATTTCAAAGTCATAACCTAGCATATTTGTGACCCATTTTTGTTTCTCTTCTGAAGATAATCGTTGCTTCAAGAAGTACTTCAAACTATCATGCTATTTTTATAATTTGAAGTGACTTCCTATTATGTAAGGGCGCCATTTCTGAACTACATGTAGTATGACCAACATTTTTTTTTCATAAATGGTTTTGACTAGTTTTTTCCTTTAAGTTGGCTGCTTTCAAAGGCAAAGGGCCTTCCTTATTGCATTAAAAATGCACCAATTCCATGGCATGAGGCATCACACTCCACAATAAATGCTTTTTCAAAGTCCGGTGTGGCCAAGATGGGAGTAGTACACATAGCCTCCTTAAGTTTTTCAAAAGCTTTGGTTGCTTCTTTAGTCCAAGAAAATGATTCCTTCTTTAATAACGCTGTTAGAGGTGCTACTATTTGACCATAATTCTTGAAAAAATTGCGATAATAACATGTTAACATTAAGAATCCTCTAAGTTTCTTCAAGGTTTTTGGAATTGGCCATTCCCTCATAGATTTAATTTTGTCAGGGTCCACTTTTACACCTTCATGAGATACAATATGACCCAAATATTCCACTTCTTGAATCCTAAAGGCGCACTTGGAAGGTTTAGCATAACGTTGTTGCTCTTCCAATAGTTGTGATACTCTGTCAACATGTTGTACATGCTCTTCCCAAGATTTTCTATATATTATTATGTCATCAAAAAATACTAACACAAATTTTCTAAGGAAGGGCTTGAAAATAGAATTCATGAAGCTTTGAAATGTTGAAGGTGCATTAGTAAGTCTAAATGGCATAACCAAAAAATCATAGTGACCCTCATGTGTTCTAAAAGATGTTTTAGGAATGTTTTCTTGCCTCATTCTATGATTTGATGATATCCCAAAAGAAGATCCAGCTTAGTAAATAATTTTTCTCCATGCAATTCATCTAATAATTCATCAATGACAAGAATAAGAATATGAAACTTATCTTTGATGGTCATTTTGTTGTGTTGTCTATAATTTGGGCACATGTTCCATGAATCTTCCTTTTTTGTAACCATCACCACTGGCGAAGAGAAAAAACTTTGGATAGGTTGAATGATGTCGACCTCTAACGTTTCTTGGATCATGCACTCAATCTCACTCTTTTGTGCATATGGATACTTATAAGGCCTAAAGTTACGTGGTACACTTCCTGGTTGCAAATGGATAGCATGGTCATGCTCTTGAGCAGGTGGAAGACCCTTATACATTCAGGAAATACCTTGGAATGATTGTTGATAACTATTTGGAGGTATATTGGAGAAAATGATATAAATGTTTGAACATCAAGCGAGAAAAATTGTGCAACTACATCCTAATGTCCCTTTTTGAGTAATTTTGTCATGTTATTAGAGCTTATCACTTTACAGGGTTTCCCTTGGATACCTCTAAGCTCAATTTCCTTTCCATATGAGGAAAATATCATGAAAATATCTTGAAAATTAAGGGCCATTGTTCCTAATGATTGTAACCATTGGACCCCTAACAAAACATCAACACCCCCCATTTGGATGACAACCATGGGGATATCCAAAAAATACTCCCCCCATGTTGAGCTTAATACTATGGTGTTTCCATGAACAATTTATGGTACCTCCATCTACAATCATTACTTGAAACTTTGGTGCGGGATATACAAAGCATTCAAGATATTTTGCTAATGTGTAATTGATTAAATTATGGGTACTACTAGAATCAATCAATATTGTTACCTTTTCCTTTTTGATGTATCCTTGTATTGTGAGGGTTTGTGGAGTATTGATGCTGACTAATGCATGATAAGATATTGCTGGAGTCGTCTTTTCTAAATATGGATCTTGTGGTGATTCCAATTCCTGATCTTTTTCCTCTTTACAATATATGTAGAATAATTTCTTCTCACCACATTTATGCCCTTTACTATACTTGCTGTCACAATTTAAACATAGTCATTTTTCTCTTCTTTCATCCATTTGTTGAGGTGTCAACCTTGTTGGTTGAGGTATGCTTGTCTTATGACCCCCAAAATGATCTCTGCTTGTTGTGTATGCTTCGATGGTATATTTGTGTGTAGCCTTATTTTTGGCTTGAATATGATGATCATATTGCATAGCTTCCATAATATTTGTAGGATGTATTAAGAAAATCTCATGTTTGATGCCTTGTTTTAATCCACCTGTAACGTTCCCCAACTTAACTGAGGAAAATTACTATGTAGAATACACATAAAAATCAAATTTTTTCTTGCTATTTCATTTCCTATAGCTCATCAACCACAATTTATACACATGACTAAGTAGATTTTGATATCTATAATTAAATACATCTACATCATTCTAAATGAACATGAATGTAGCTAATAAATCATCTATAGCAACACATAAAACCATTCTCATTCACAGAGTAAAATGCACATCCATAAGACTCATAAGAAAAATCAGATAATAGATAAACACTTATCTTTAAAATGATTTTTGTTCAACCAACTGCTTGGCAAGGACGTTCCACCCAACCATAAGTTTGTTGTTCCAGATATCATCAACAAGTCACCTCTGAGATGAGGCTAGGAATCCACAAAAGAAGGGTGCCTCTCACAATCCATTCACAACTAAATACCTCACAATCCACTAGTATTCTACTACAACTATCCTAAATTTCCTCTAGCTCTCTTCCTCTTGACCTTCCCAACCTAAAGAATGTACCTTTTCACTGATATCTGTCCATCGGGTGTCCCATTTTTTTATTAGGGTCTCTCTGGAACATGTAACCAAGAATCTCTTTATTGGGAACTCAAGGGAAACTCACTACCAGAAAAAATACTAGGAAAACAACAACAAACACTTGTTGTTACAATGCAACTGACCTAGAATCTCACTCTTTAGGCCTGGCAACCTGAATCTTCAATTTCCATCTCCAAAGCACCCCAAAAACTCTCCAACATGCTCTAGAATTTTCCTAGTCTTCTTGCTCTATCCTTGGTTTTCTTTTCCCCCACTTTCCCCTTTTTTTTTCATGCCAAGACTGAATGTGAAAAACTGCCTATTCTCCCCGAATTTCCTTTATTTTCCCAAGACAATTGACTACACACTCTACTCAATGTTGATTGTAATTCAACCCCTTTCTCTCCAATAACTATGGCATGTGACTCTCACACCCACCCTCTAATAGGTATTCAATGATTGAGCTCTCATACACTTAAACAAAAAGTAGATGGTTTTCCCAAATGATAACAAATTTCAAAAATATGGGTTTGGATTAATAACCATAAATCATTTCCCCCCTTGGACCCTATTAGATACTCTCTTTTCTTGTGGAAAACTTAGTTCCCATCTCTGTCCATATTCCCAACAAATGGTATCATATTATTTTTATGAAAATCATAAAATACATTCCGCATATTACATCGCTCGGCCATAACCCCATTCTCCCTCCCTTACAATTCTGTATTGTCCTTAGTGCACAACACCATGCCGAAATACATATACAAACTTACATCATAATATTCAAAAAATAAAATTATGCAATCTGTTTACTTCAACAATAGTTCCAACCAAAATCTCTAGTTCTTCTCAACCTAATGACCCAAGGAATGCACCCCCTTTATTCCATCGGGATGCACCATTCTTTTATCAGGGATATCAATGCAGGTGACCAAGAATTCTGAGATATAGTTCTAGAATCTAGCTGCCCAAAAATGGAGTCTTTCATTTTTAACTTCTATCTTTTCCAAAATGACAAAAAAATGCAGGTATTCCTCCGCATAGTTTCTTCATGCTCACATTTTGCATTTTCAATACTGTAGTAGGTCCATTGAAAATTTACCATCCCTATGGATTTTCTCTTGAACACTTTGAATTTCCGGTCCAGGATGCTTACTGGTTCCACCCAAAAATCCCCTTCATTTTCCACCTGGATCACAACCCAATGAATTATGTGGCTATGGTCAGGCACATGTTTCTTTAATAATGATACATTAAACACATTATGCACTCTCATGGATGTAGAAAATGAGAACATGTATGCAACTAGCCCTATGTTTTCTAATATTTTGAATGGCCCACAATATATTGCTGCCAACTTTGGGTAGCAACACATTCTTACCAAACTTCTTTTTGCTTTCACTTTTAGAAAAACATGTTCGCCCACTTTAAAATCTATAAACACTTTGTTCTTTTCTGCATATATTTTCTGCCTGTCTTGGGAAACCTTTAAATTCTAGTTGATATTTTCCATTCTCTCTTCCATTTCCCACAACAAAGATGGACTAATGATAGCTCTGTCCGCTGATTATCCTAGCTCTCTGGTGTGTTACACTTCCTACCATACAATGCTTCAAATGAGATCACTTTTAATGAGGCTTGATACCCATTATTGTAAGAAAACTCTACTAAGTGGATGTAGCCTTCCCACTTTGATGGATGGTCCATCACATACATTCTGAGCATGTCTTCAATTATTCTATTAGTCCTCTTTGTTTTCCCATTTGACTCTGGGTGATACACTGTACTGAGATTTAAATTTGTTCCAAAGCCTTTGAATAAACCTTTCCAAAAATTAGATGTAAATTTTGGATCTCCGTCTGAAACTATTTTCTTAGGCACTCCATGAATCTTGACAACTTCCTTCTTGTAAATCTCCACAATGTTTGATGCTTTGTGTGTGGTCTTCACAAGAATAAAATGTGCAACTTTTGTTAATTTATCCACCACCACCATGATGGAATCATTCTTTTTGTAATGAAATCAATTGTAACCACTTTCCATTTCCACCCAGGAATGAGCAATGGCTATAGTATCCATGATGGATGTATATGCTCCGTTTTCACCTTTTGGCATTCTAGACACCTGGCTATGTAATTATCCACTTCTTTCTTCATTCTCGCCCAAAAGTATTGGTTTCTTACAATTGCAACTGTCTTCTAATATCTTGGGTGCGCAACATATGACACATTGTGCATTTCCCTTAGCACTATATTTTTCATCTCTTCAGAATTTGAAACATATATTTTTCTTTTTTACATTAGGATTCCATCCTCTTTCAACTCATAAGAATTAAATTTCTGTTGTAAAATTCCTTACTGTGTAATGTCTATTTTAATTTTTGATATTGCTGATCTGAATTTCTAGCCTCTAAAATTCTGTCTTTCTGTGCTGAACATGCTAATAGATGAAATATGAATTTCATGAGCTCTTCTGCTGAGTGCATCAACCGCCTGATTTTCCTTGCCTTTTATATGCTTAATTTTGAAGTCATACTCACTCAGAAATTCCATCCATCTAGTTTGTCTGACATTTAATGTTGAATGTCCAAACAAATGCTTAAGACCACATTGGTCCGTCCTTAGCTCAAATATTTTCTCCATAAGGTAATGTATCCACATTTTTAATGCATCTACAATGGATGCTAATTTCAATTCATGTGTGACATACTTTATTTCATGCTATTTTAATTTTCGGGACTCATAGCATACCACATGATCTTTTTGACTGAGGAATCCATCAAACCCTTCCTTGCATGCATCCATGCACACTACAAAATATTCATCTGGATCTGCAATCTTTAATATCGATGCACTTGTCAAATTTTCTTTCAACTACTAAAAAATTTCTTCACATTTAAAATTCCATTCAAATTTTACTCCGATCTTTTGCAAATAAGTGATTGGGCTTGCAATCTTTGAAAAACCTTGTATGAATCTTCGGTAATAATCAACAAGACCCATAAAGGATCTAACCTCTGTCACATTTCTTGGTGCTGACTATCCTCTAATGGCCTCTATTTTCTTGAGATCCACTACTATCCCATCTTCTGATATAATATGCCCCAAGTAGTGAATCTTCCTTTGATATAATATGCACTTACTTAGCTCGGCATACAACTTATGCTCTCTCAAAACTTGAAACACCATTCTCAAACGATGTTCACACTCTTCTTCTGTCTCTGAATAGATGAGAATATCATCTAAGAAAACAATCACAAACTTGTCCAGATACTCCCTGAACACTCCATTCATCATGCACATGACAACTTCTAGGGCATTTGATAGTCTAAATGGTACTACCATGAATTTATAATGCCCATATCTTGTCTTGAACGATGTCTTGCTAATATCCACTTCTTTTATCCTCCCATGATGATAACCCGATCTCAAGTCAATCTTGGAAAATATTTTTCACCCTCCATCTGATGAAATAAATGATCAATCGTTCGCAAATAATATTTTTTTTCTTTATGGTGACCTTGTTCTACTTTCTGAAATTAACACATAGCCTTAAGGTTCCATCATTCTTCTTTACAAAAATAACTGGGGCTCCCCAAGGTGACAAACTTAGGGGTATACAACTCTTCTTCAAAAGTTCTTTAAGATGGATCTTCAACTCTTTCAATTCTGGTGTGCCCATTTTGTAAGGTGTCTTGGACACTAGGGAAACTCCTGACACAAAATCAATAAATAAATCAATGTCTCTCTTTGAACAATATTACCAACTTAACGAGAACTTTGCCAAGTTCTCATTTTTTCAAGGGTCACATTTTTTACCTCATTTTAAAAAATGGTACCACCGGTAGCACCCCCCTCCCTTTTTAGATGGTATTTTGATATTTTAAATTTTTTGATCCATAATATTTACACAATATATTTTTTAAATGCTTATTTTTCATCTATTTTCAATTTTTTTTTTTCAATGGTGTTTTTAGTCATTTTCCCATACTTCTTTCAATCTTAAAAATATTTTTTACCATTTACTTTTTTGAAATTAAGATTTTTCATATAATTGTCTCTATAATTAATTTATAGTTCCATACTTTTAAAATATAGTGAAACACATCATTTTTAACAAATTGTTTACCTTTACTTCAATAAAAAAAAAATTGTAATTAAATAACACTATTTTTGTATATTTAACAAAAAAAAATACAATTTCATTTTATTTTTATAAATTAAAAACTAAAAAATATAAGGAAAAAAAAACAATTAAAATTAATAAAAGAAAATTAAAAAATTTAAAAGCAAATTTATATTAAAAAAAAATAAAGAAAAACTTAAAAAACTAAAGAGTAAAATAACAATTTTTAAATTTTTTTTATATATAAAAACTAAAAAAACTAACCAAAAATTAAAAAAAAGAGAGGAAAAAAACTAAATTTATAACAAAAACACTTTTTATTTTTATTTTTGTTAGTTAGGGTAATGTATTAATTCCTGTCAAAAAAAGTACAACTGTCTAAGATACATATTGCCGTGTGGTCGCAATGCCCATGAGGGAAACCACTGCGCCAGATGTCCACAAACTAGTGTAGCCACTTGTCCAAAAAATATTATGGTCTTGGTGCCCTATTGGGAAACCACCATCACCAGAGACAATCCATTGGAAATGAACTACTTTTCTGGGCCGCGCAGGGTCGAGGCACATGAATACAGTGCATAGAAAAGCAGAGAAAACCATTACTAAAAATAAAAACCTGGACCAAGACGCAGTCCTGCGTAAGCTTGCTTTGCCGGAGCCTTGCCTTTCCCACGTTCTGCTATGGCATGTTGGAGGTCTTGCATGAACATCATCGTGGCGTTTATTCTTCTCCAGCGGTCTGCTTCCCTGTCTTATGCTTCGAGCATTGCCATTTTGATAGCCTCCAAGTCTTTTTTCATCAAATTGATATTCTCCAAGTCCTTTTTCATAGTGCGCAAGATAGTTAGGAGTTCTGTTTGGTCTGCACATCTAGAACAA
>SNQJ01S0019645.1:313526-341117 GCA_010110895.2 Picea sitchensis
GTTTCAATTAGGTTGAAATGAGCCATAATTTTAACATTTAGAAAAATCTTTTTGCTTTAGTTATCGTCACTTTTTTTATTTGTGTTAATTTTAAGGTTTTTCTAAGCTATTGTATGAGTTTTGAAGGTGATCATGCTTGAAAAATGTTGTAATTTTGATCCCGTTTGAAAAAATGGTGCTACCGGTTGCACCACTTTTTGATTTGGGGTTGATTTTCATGTTTTTTATGCAAAAATATGAGTTTTTTGGGCTAGAGTTCTTGTTTTGAGGTCACAGTTCTCGTTAAGTTGGTAATATTGTTTTTGGTGGAAATCCAAGGATTTCTCCAAAAACATCTTCAAAATCACTCAAGATTGGATGGTCATCAATACTTGCCACTTTATCTCTAGTTGCCTCTTCCATATGGGCTGCAAAAATTTGACATCCTTTCTTGAAACTTTTTTTTCAGTTGCATGGTTGATATTTCTCTAACATTTACAACTCTCAGAATTCCTTGAATCTTGTCTTGTTGTCCATGCTAATCAAGACAAGTTATTGTCTTGTTGTAACAATCTAGGGCAACATGATGTTTTTCCAACCAATCCATGCCAATTAGACAATCATATGAACCTATTGGTATGATTTACACATCCACCTTTGTGCTGAGTCCAATCATGTCCATTGGACAATATTTAACCAACTCATTGATCTTCCTTTTAGCCCTTGTGGATAATTTAACTAACCAATATTTCTTATGCTTATTCCTTTGCAAGTACAATATTTCAACAATGTTAGAGTTTATGTAACTATGGCTAGCTCTAAAATCAATTAAAACTGCTATGAGCTGGTTATCAATCTTACTTTCCACTTTAATCATGGGGGATTGATACTCTGCTTGCTTCTTGTCCAAGACTGCATAAATACTTAACATGATTCCTCCCATATATTCAACTATTTCAGCCTCCTGAATGTTGTGGAAAATACTCATTCTTTCACCTTTGTGAGGGCAGTCCCTATACAAGTGATTTCCCTCACATCCTCAACATTGTACAGGCTGAACAATAAGCTTTCTGTGGGAGGGATTGTTTGGAAGATTNGAGTAACTTCTCCAGCATACTACTGCTATGGCCGTCCATCGGCATTAAAGGTCGCTCGAGGGTGGCGGTCCTATGCATTTAACATTCGCTGAGTGCGTGTCCAGATGGCCCTGCGGCTCCTCCGCGTGTCACCCCATCCGGGGGGATTGTTTGGAAGATTAAGAGGAACCACAATATTGATTATCGGAGGTCAAAGTTTTGAGTCCATATCAGGACCCATCATCAGGACATCTAAGCCTGGGTAAAGAATAATTTGAAGATAAGAGATAAATAGGAATTCCATATCTGCTACTCTTCATTGGATCTTTACTCTAAGATTTTCCATATGACAGATTTCATCTAGAGTCTCCCTACTGTACAAGGAATAAATCTGAATAGTAATATTTTTGTGGGAGGGATTGCTTGGAATATTTGGAGGAACCACAATATTGATTATCGAAGGTCGACGTTTCGAGTCCATATCAGGACCCATCATCAGGACATCTAAGCCTGGGTAAAAAAGAATTTGAAGAGAAGAGATAAATAGAAATTCCAGATCTCCTACTCTTCGTTGGATCTTTACTCTAAGATTTTCCATAAGACAGATTTCATCCAGAGTCTCCCTACCATACATGGAATAAATCTGAACAGTAAGATTTCTGTGGGAGGGATTGTTTGGAATATTCAAAGGAATCACAATATTGATTATCGGAGGTCAACGCTTCCCAAATGAATCTGTTGTCTTGTGCTAATTTTGGGTCGACTGTCTTTGCTGATTTTTTTGGGATTTGTTCTTGAAAAAGGGTGGCTTAAAAACTTTTTGTCTTTGATCCTTTTTACCATTCATATTTTCATCCCAATTCTTTTGGAAGACTGACCTCCCTCTGCTCCATTCATAGAGATGCTTTTCTCTCCTTATGGCTTCCTCCAAAGTTCTAGGGTTATCATGTTGTATCTTGTCACTGTATAAAGAGGGTAACCCACTCAGAAACCTTTGGATTTTGACCTTCTCATCCTTTATGAAGTCCACATACTTCAACAACTCAAAGAACCTCTTCTCAGACTCATCCATTTCCATGCTTTCAAACTTGATTTCAAGTTCAAAGAGTTCTTTCATCTGTATTTCATAGTAATTCTCTAACAAATATTTCTCTTGGAAGTATTCTTTGAACTACCTCCATGATACCTTCCTCTCATTAAGGTGTTTTGATTGCTTAAGCTAATCCCACTACATGGTTTCCTTTTCTTGCAAGTGTTAGGTTGCAATTCTTGTTTATACCCTGGAGGGATAATCATGCAACTAGAAATATTTCTTCATTTCCAACAACCAAGCCTCAACCTCTTCTCCCTTCCAGTGCTCACCATTGAAATTAGGTGGCTTGATTTTCCTGAATTCACCTTGCAATATGTCTCCTTGAGGTCTTCTCCTTTGTCTCCTAGCAGGGGACACACTTGGGATGATTCCTGACCTTGAACTTGCATGAGATATCTTGGTTGATTGATATGGGGATTGATGGTGCATGCTCATGCTCCTTGATTTCCTTCCATTCCCATGATCATCCATTTTGTTATGGGATTTGGATGCTGTCACATGCCTAGCACTAGCTTCTTGCTTTGTGCCAAAGTCTTTATTGGATTGCCTCTATAGTGTATTAAATATCTGAAGTATCTCTTCCTAAGCCTTCATAATATTCTCATTATCATACCTATAGATCCACACTTTTCTTTGCAGACTTCCCATAATCACAATCTCCTGCCTGTCTCTTCTTCCATTAGATTCTATCTCAACATTTCTCATGCTAACATGTAGCCTTTTGAATTCCTCTTCATGACTGTATGACTCTTCGACATCTTCCATGGTTGTAGTTCTTATACAGGAACCAAAATACCTTCATGTACCTCTAAATTTTGCAAGAAATGTGCATGCAAACAATTTCCTATTAGACAAAATATATCCATAATTTTGGAAAATAATGCATAATTTTTTCTGCCCTTTAATGTCACCAGTCATCTTCTTCTGAGTTAAATGTAAACCTTACTACCTAGATCGATTTTCTAGGTTGATAAATGGATTCTCCCATCAAATATATTTTGAATGACTACTTTCTTGCTCAATTCTAAGCTCTGAGCATAAAGTTATAGTCATATGAATATGGCTAATTTACCCCCTTTTCTCCCAGGTGCAATTAATCTTAAACACCAAATTATGTCACTTGTAGAAGTAAATATGTCAATAAATAGGGAAAATTTTGTATGAGACAGATTAAAATGATTCCAAGGAATTCAAAGAAACTCTCATATTGTCAATCTGATGCTCCAGTATAAAACTACAACATGGAAATGACAACTTTGTCCATTTTCACGCCTTTTTCCATACTAGAATAGTTAACCAAACTGGATATCTCCCAAACTGTGCACTTTTGGAAAAAATTCACTAACAAAAAGTTGTGTGGCTTGATGAGTATAAAATAAATAAATAAAGTTTTCCAGTTTCTCCATATGGGGACCCTTTTCCTCCAAAAATCATAAAAATCCCAAAAAATTGACCCAAAATAGTGGATTTGGCATGTTTCAACATCTCCATTCCAAACCCCTTAGAATTTATTCAATTCCTTAATGGGTTATTTCCATGTATACTTTATGGATTCTCTCCAATAATTTCATCTTAATTTGGATCTCTGCCAATGATCTGTAGCCAGATATTTAAAAATCAATATTTTACATTTTCTGAGAAATCGAAGCAAAAATGGACAATGGCCTTGTATAACATTTTTGTATATCTCCTCATGTTGGAAAAAACCCAAAAGTTTCATCTCAATCCGACTTAACCTAATCCAATTATGGTCAAAATAAGAAAATGGCTCAAGACATTTTTTTAGACTATAGGATAGTTTTGCCTACATGGCATCCTTGTTGATGTGGCTGATGATGTGACATTCTTGGTCCACATGAAAATTTTAGGTGATGCCATGTCACCATCTTGGCCACCCTGTCCCCATGCGTCAACCTTCATCACCATCTTCCTCTTCCTTTTTCTTTATTTCATAAATCAAATTATATTTAGGAGCCCACCATCACGGATGTCCACGGAACCTTCCTTGACCACAGTTGGTTTCTGCATCCCACCTCTCTGTCCACACTTCCATGGTAATTGTTCATTGAATTTAACTAGGGATGAGAGACCCTCATCCCTTTCATTTTCGGGTGTGCACAATCTGCACTCCCGGATCTAGGTGGAGTCGAGGGGCGATCCAGCGACCCTCGTGTTTCATTAATCACTTCCTAGGGTCCGTCCTCACAGGATGTGAGAGTGGTTTTCTCCTTTTCTATGTGGCATCCTCTCGTTGGATTCACATCACCAAATTCCTTCTGCGAAACTGCCTTGCTTCCATGCGATACCGTTATGGTATTTCCCTATACCACCTCTCCTATGTGACACCCACATTAGCATTGGGTCTGCAATCTTGCACTACCGACCCTTCCACCCCATCACTGTGGACCTGTCGACTCCTAGATCTAACCATTGCGATGATCGAAAGATCAACGACTGTGGTTCATTTCACATGGGGAAGTTGCCTAGAGGTTAATGACACTTTATAATACAATAACGATTTTTATCCATGATACATGAATGACACTTTATAATACAATAACGATTTTTATCCATGATACGTGACACATTTTAATTAGTTTTGCATTGCTAGGGGATATTTCAAAACCACTCCTCCCGACATGTGATACCATCAATGGTTTTTTTCGATACCACGGTCTGTCACCCCGCCACACTGGTCTACCACCTCACCATCGAACTTGCCATCATGCCACTGGCCGCCACTCTAGACCTTCCATCATGGTAGTTCACGTGACAACTACCACATCGCCTCCATGTGGCCTCCACGTCATTGTTGACAACATGCACGAAAAAATACCCAAATCTTTCCAAATTTTGAATTTTTCTAGAATTACATGATTTCCAAATTTTTGCAGAGGCCGCCATGGAAGCTTTGAAATTAAACTTTGTATGGCCAAATTTGACCCTGCGCTTAGCTAATTCCCATCAAGCTTGACCCTTAGACATTTTCAGGCATGAATTCCTCCTGAATTCACTCAGAAATTTAGGATTTTTACCCAATTTCACCATGGCTACCAAGCAATTCATAAATTTGGCCAATTCTAGGCCTAGAAATGCCTAAGTAGAGGTTAAATTTGGGGATTTTAAACCCTTGAGATCATTTTCCTGAAATTATTCCTGAATTTATTTCCCAATTTCACTAGAGTAATTTGACAAATAAATTTGCAGACATCCCCTAGGCTTTAACTCTGTAAATTCAATTTTCTGTATGCCGAGTCTGGCCCATACAGATTCAATGTTTGAACCTAAACCTTTGATACCATTATGTAACGTTCCCCAACTTAACTAAGGAGCATTACTATGTAGAATACACATAAAAATAAATTTTTTCTTGCTAATTGATTTCCTATAGCTTACCAGCCACAATTTATACACATGACTAACTAGATTTTGATATCCATAATTAAATACATCTACATAATTCTAAATGAACATGAATGTGTCTAATACATCATCTATAACATCACATAAAACCATTCTCATTCACGTAGTAAAATGCACTACCATAAGACTCGTAAGAAAACTTAGATATTAGATAAACACTTATCTTTAAAATAAATTTTGTGCAACCAACTCCTTGGGAAGGACTTTCCACCCAACCATAAACTTGTTGTTCCATATCTCAACAAAAGGTCACCCCTGAGCTAGGGATAAGAATCCACAAAATAAGGGTGCTTCTTACAGTCTACGCACAACTCGATACCTCACAACCCACTGGTATTGTCCTATAGCTATCCCAATTTTCCTCCAACTCTCTTCTTCTTGACCTGCCCAACCCAAGGAATGTACCCATTCACTGCTCTTAGTCCACCGAGAAACCCATTTATTTATCAGGGTCTCTCTGGCATAAGTAACCAAGAATATCTCTGTTGGGAACTCAAGGGAAAATCACTGCCAGGAAAACTACTAGGAAAACAACATAAACATTTGTTATAGTGAAACTCACCCAATAGATCACTCTTTAGGCGTGACAACCCAACTCTTCAATTTCGAGCTCCGAAATGCTCCTAAAATGATCTAGCATGTTCAATAATTCACCTAGCCTTCTTGCTCTAGCTATGGTGCTCTTTTTCCCTACTCTCCCCTTTGTTTTTCATGCCAAATTTGAATGTGAAAAAATGCCTAATATTCCCATACAAATTTCCTCTATTTTCCCAAGACAATTGACTGGACACTCTACCCAATGTTGATTGTACTTCAGACCCATGCTTTCCAATAACTATGGTATGTGACTCTCACACTCACCCTCTGACATGTATTCGATGATTGGGTTCTCATACACTCAAACATAAAATAGATGGTTTTCCGAAATGATAATAAAATCCAAAAATATGGGGTTGGATTAATACCCTTAAACCATTTCCCCCCTTGGACCCCTCTTAGACACTCTCTTCTCTTGTGGAAAACCTAGCCCCATCTTTGTACATATTACCAACAACTAGTATCACATTATTTTTATTAAAATCAGAAAATACATTTCACATATTAGATCGCTTGGCCATAGCCACACAAATCAACATTATGCATTAATTAAACTCATAATTACAGTGGGGATGTTACACCACCATTGTAAGCTTCCAAAATTTTTTCATCACTTTTGTCATCGACCCTTGTGGCCAATGCCTGAAATTCTGAATTATAATCTTCAATATCAACTAAGCGCTTGATTATTGTCAATTGATTGAAGTAGTCTTATTCCCACACCTTACCATATTGTGCTTCTAAGTATCTTGTAAACAAACCCCAAGTATTATGAGAAAGAGGGGTATTCCTTTTAACTACCCATTGATACCATTGATATGGTTTTATCTCAAAGTTCAAGTTTGCTATGTGAATCCTTTTCTTATCATCCATAATATTAAGCATTTCAAAATATTGTTATATTTGGTTCACCTAGGTAAAGACCTCTGTTCCATCAAGCTTCTTTAATTCAATATTTGGAAAGTCGAATTTAGGATCCCCATCGTAATTAAATCCACTATTAGGTTTAAGTCCACTAGAAAATTGCTTATTATCGATAGGTTGTTCAACTGGAATACTACCTTTATTTTCCTAAGTTCTTTTCATTTTGATATATCCTTTAGAGAGTCTATCATATAGAGCATGAAACATCATGGAATACAAAGAATTTTGCAATTCCTTCATGGATTTTTGTATAATTTCATCCATATTATTTGTTTTGTCATCCATCTTATTTTTCATGTCATCCATCTTCTTATCTCTCTTATTTTCCATTTCGTCCATATTTCTTTTAATCTCATTCTTATTCTCATTCATCTTTGTATGCATCTTGTTTTCCATTTCATCCATATCTTTTTTCATATTTTCATCCATCTTATGTTCCATTTGTTCCCTATTTTTAGTGTTCCTCTTTTCCATCTAGCGATAAATCTCGTTGATTTAATCTTGAGTCATGGTTGAGATTTTTGGAGGTTTAGCTGGTGAAGTAAATTTTTGAGGATCCTTTGGAGGCATGTGAGAAAACAATAATTCTCCTCTATTTTCTCTTTATTACAAATTTTGAATCACCAAAAATAGATCTTCCAATAAAAAGTTATGCCAATTGTAAGTTATGTACCTTTTAAGCCCTTAATTTGGAGTCTGTCCTCCTGGCTGACCTTCCTTATGATGTATGTCTGAAATTTTAGCCCTTCTGAGCCTGAAATTGTGTCCTATAGTACTATGAAATGTCTTCTCTACAATGCAATAGGTATGACCAAAATTGGATGTGCCAAGTGAATGTTAGGGTAACTTTTCCAAACCTTTATGATTTTGTCCTTTCCGAGAGAAAAAACTTATACATAATGCCACATGTCCAATATTTAATACCTAATTCTAAAATTCATACCAGAAATACTATGGAATGTCTTATTTCCAATGAAATAGGTCTCACATAAGTTGGATCCTCGCTGAAGAAGATATGATTGTTTTACCTAGAGCACCTGCTTGAGACTAGTTATAGGACTAGTCAACAAGCCATATCTTCCATAGGGTATATGTCCGAAAGTATAATGATCCATAAGATGAAATTTTAACCAAAGGTACCTTGATATTCTTATAAATAACATCCAAGTTAATGTGTCTGAAGCATCTTGAAAAAAATGTTATCGTGACAATTCCAAGATGGATTGCTTGAAGAAGCTAAACCCTAGGACCGATGCTCTGATACCAAATGTTATGATCCAACTCCTTAAAAAATGATAAAAAGTCAATGATTACAATCCACTTCTATGGGGAAACCTCCTTTTAAAACATATCCAATTCATAATACAATATAATATGAGATAATATCCTCCTAAGGCTAGGTCTCCTTTGTATATATATAAAAGAGACAAAGGGTACCATGAAGGGTTCTAACCAACATACAATTACAATACTATAAATGTAATAATTCAATATCTATGGCTTAATAAGAGGTTTTACACATAAAATGGGGCTTTGTTTAGATCTTAACATTATTAGAGTATCATTTGATAGATAAAAGATCCTATGGTCATCCCCTAGGACAATGAGATCTTGGTTGTAGAAAAAAGAGAATTCGATAATAAAAGAATAGGTGCAAAGTATTTTTGACATTCTTGATTTCTATTCATTCCTCTTTGAACTTAAGGATAATGAAGACTTGATATTTCAAAATGGATCCTACTTTATGGCACTGTCAGGGATGTACCTAAAACCATTGGATTTGGATTTTAATATGGAGGAGGATATTTTGACGACCATTTCAATCTCAATTTGGTTGTTGCACCTTCCCCTAATATTTTGGGATGATCAAACCTTGATTATAGTGGAAAGCACTTGAGGCCACTACATTCACAGTTTATAAGTGAATAAAAAATTGTATGCTTGTGTCTGCATCTGCATAAAAGTTGACATGGAAAAGGGTTTCCTTGAAGCAATCCAACTCAACTTGTAAGGGTGGATCCACATATAAGAGTTACAATGCAGGAAACTGTCGTTCAAGTGCAAACAATGACATAAATATGGCCATTTTGTGAAAGATTGAAAAAAGAACCCATCGATGCAATAAACCCTTTTTACTTAGAATGGTCATTGCCTCTCTCCATCCCCTAAGAAGGGTCCTGTTAGTGAACATGTCTCCCTAACACAAAAAAATCCTACACTCCTACCAAGAACATATTTGAAAATTTAGGAAGTATCCTCTTTACTAGA
This sequence comes from Picea sitchensis, assembly GCA_010110895.2. NCBI lineage: Eukaryota > Viridiplantae > Streptophyta > Pinopsida > Pinales > Pinaceae > Picea > Picea sitchensis. The sequence continues at coordinate 322,887 of SNQJ01S0019645.1, forward strand.
AAAGGAGATCTAGAAGTGTGCAACCCCAAGCCTAATGCATCAATCCCATACTGGAAAATTGAAGGGTTTGTGTAATTGGTAAATCCCTCCTTCGTGTTGCAAGTGAGATTTTGTTAAATCAAGTTTCATAACCCTCCTTGAATCTCCTCCTAAATTATTCGCTAAGCCCTAGATCTCTAAGACTTTGATTGGATTTCTCACTAGAACAAAATCCCTTCAAGTTCAAGGAGGTGAGATGAAAGAGTCTAAGTTTCATAGAGTCTGAGGACAAATGACAAAAAATAGAGGCACAAGAGGAAGACATAAAATAGAACAAGGCACTTGAGTCTGAAACTACTCTGCAAAGCATCTTCAATGATGGAAGAAAACCTTTGCAAGGTAAGAAATGAAGTCCCTCTCTTTGAACTATACATGTTTAGGGAGAATCTAAAATCAATATTACCCTCAAAGTCTTATTAGAATAAAAAAACTTGTTTTTTTTGACAAGAAATTAATATAAATGAATCTACCTTTTTTAATATGAAAAATTAACTTTGGAGAGGGAGCCTACATATTTTCATAAGTGGGAGAGGAGCCTCAAGGGGTTGAACACATAATTCAATCCTATGGGACCCCAATGTATGGATCTATCCCATGCTCAAGTAAGTTGTATATGGACCTTCACTCACTTTGTGGTCTGAACCCTTGAAAAATTTGCATGTTTTTAAAGAATAATAATGAAAAACCATTTAAAATTTTTCATTTCTAATCCAATTCATAAGTGTAGTGCTCCCATGCCTTCAATTGAGGGGATTTTTCCCCCATAACCCCTATCACACTAACCAATAAACACCTAATCCACTAACAACTCCTTAACCATTATACAATCACTATATAACTACTAACACACTAAGATCCAATCCCACTAACCCATCACTGATCCTTTAACATAGTAAAAAACCAAGCTTAAATACAACTATAAACCTATAATGACTAACTAATGACTCGACACACATCACTAAACCACAACCCATTACTACTGAACCCCCAACCCATAACCCCACCTAGCCCTTAATAAATAACCAACTAATCTCCTTAACCACCATCCCACTAGCCACTAACACCTAAATATTCACTAACCCACTTACTCCAAATTACATAACCCCTAACCCTAATTAACCTCTGACCCCTAGTTAGTACAAGATGACCTAGACCCTAATCCACTAACAAAGTTTGATACTATGCCAAACTATTGTTTAGTGCGTATAATCTACTAAACTGTATTACCTAAAACTTAACCATTAAATATTGACCCTTAGCCTAGCGTAACCCTTATCGACTTAACCATTGAACCATAACCTCTATCCTGATATCTCATAACTATCCATTCACCTAAAGAATAAAGGAATAACATGGAGCATATTAAAGGAAGAACATTTTTTCTAGGAAATCTTCCACTATGACATCACCTTTGGACATTGCCTTATTTTTTCATTTTAAGATTATGGATTTTGGTGACGGGCATAAATTGTCGCTTATATATAGAGTTTGATTGTGATGGTTGATACCCATAACTTTTATTAGTAGTTTTGTTTCGGTGATGGCTCATACCATTCCACCATTATTTCCTTCATCAAAATACCATAACCATGTACTTTCACCAATCATCGTCGAATTAGTTAGAAATATTTGTGAGCATCGCTTATGTTCATCACTTATGTGGGTTAGGTGTATAACTTATGTGTGTGAGTAAGGATCATATTTTATGTGCATGGATGGGTTGTATGTGTATGGGTTATGTATTTGTTTCAATATTTTGCATGATTTTCGTGCATGGCCAATTAGGTTTGTGAGTTGTCTATTGAGTGGAATCATAGGGTGGGTCAGTGCAAGCCAAAAATCTAATTAAATCATGAAATGTAGGGCTGAAATTGTTCACAATCACTTGATATCCAAGGTGTCACTCACATGAACTCATATTTCTCTGAAATTTATACCATTAGAAAACAATTGGAATCCCCTATGACGCAAGGACATATAAAAATCAAACTAGGACTAGGACGTGCCTCAATAAAGTGTATAAAATATGATACATTCACCTCATTACAAATAGAATCATAAGCGAACAAGGGAAATCTAGGAATTGTACAAATGAGATTCACTTTTAATGAAACTTGAGTTATGGGAGTGTTAAAACAATAAAGTTAAGACCAAATAATATCATAATAATGCAATCACTAAGGCCATGAAATTGATCCATAGGGAGGTGAGAACTATTAAAAAAGTGGTTTGGTGGTAAATGAACCACATAGATCAACGTGCAAGCACCATGGAACAACAAGACTCATTGGATGATATGAATGCACATACCTACAATATTGTACTTTCTAACAAATATCACTAACTAATTGTAACTAGGGAGTGATCTCATAAGCCATATACTCAGTGATAATTGTAACTAGGGAGTGATATCATAAACCATATACTCGGTGATAGAGCCTTCCTCCCATGTGAACCATGGCATAATGACCCCCATTTCATTTTGGTGCCCATGCTATTCTTTCCATTTAGGGAACAAGAGTCCAGTTAGTCTCCATATCATATTTGAGCCACATAGAGTCCTTCTCATCATGTTGACAACCACCCCTTTTGGACTCCCACTTTTTGGTTGGTATTTGTTGGATTTTAACTTATCATGAACCCTTCGCTTCATCGTCCAATGATCTTCCATAATACCCATGTTACTTCCCTAGCTAGGGGCATGCTTGTTGCATACCACTCACACCCATAGCTAGGCCATTATCCTTACTCATCATGACTATCCCCATTGGCTCTTTCATGAGGTTTAAGTCATTACTGATTAGTTTCCCCCACTAGGATTCCAATTGGGCCTTGGTCTCTTTTGTTCTATCTTCCTCTGGGATATTACAACTCTACCCCATTGGCACTATCAGAAGAAGTTTTTATTTTCTTTCCAATTAGTATCCCCCACTAGGATTCTAGTTGGATAGTTTGCCCCCTAGTACAATGGTTTGATTTGTTCTACCCCCCACTTAGATATTACAAATCTGACCTTGTCTTCCTGATTACCCCCATTGTAATTATCATGAGAATTTCCCCACTTCCTAGTTGGTCTGCCCCACCAAGATTCCAATTGGGTCTTGTCTCCCTTATTCCAATGGTGATATTTATTTGGTCCCACATTACAATATTACAAAAAATACATTTTTCTCTTGAATAACCCCATTTGAACTATTAGGAGACACCTTCCCCTTTCGAGTTGGTTTACTTCACAAGGATTCCAACTAGACACTATTTTTCTAGCCACATCAGTTTGATTTGTTCTATCCTCCTTTTGAATATTACAAATATTGCACATTCCCCCTGCCAACCCCTTTAGCGTTATTAGGGAGGCCTTGTACTTCCCCTTTACTCAATTCATACTTTGGAAGCATCCCTATGTTTCCTTTGTTCATAACATCAAAGATGAGTCACCCTTATGTCCCATTGATTCTCTTCAATTACACATTGAGTCCTGTTGCAGTTTTTCATCACCTCCATGAGTCGTATCCATCACATATTTCCCAACTATAGAAATCCAGCTATCCCACTGATGTTCTTGATCAACATTATTCCCAATCATCCACCATTCCATCTAGAATGTCTTTAGTTGCTTCCAGGTCATCCCTACATTTATGCTCTGAACAAGGGAAGTCTTGGGTCCATCTCTCTTTTCCTTCCATCCATAGATGGTATCAATATCTGTCTATCACATTATGATTATCACCTTGTGTTGGTCCCGAGGAGTTTTTTTTCCCTTAGTTCCCGTGGGCATCCCCTTGTCAACTTCAACACTTGTATTCTAGGGGTTAGGATTAGAGGATTGTCTCCTTTTGATTCATCACTACCATTGGTCCCTTGGTTATTCCTTATGTTCTTGACTCTATCTAATCATCACATGTTTGAGACTCATGTACTGGATGTTTCAGTGCTTCAATTACCTATGCCATTATCTCAAACATATGTGATATTTTTCAGAACTTAGGAGAGAGTTTCCCTTAGGTAGTCCCTTGTATGTTCCAACTTCAACAATTACTTATAGAGCCATGACTTCAGATATTGCTCTTTGGATACTGGGCCTAAAGATACTCCTTCATCCTTGGGAACTGGTGGGATTTCCCCTATCGATGCCAACACTTCTATTCTAGGGGTTAGTCATGTGTACCCTGGTACATATCCACTCTCTTGATGGGTTACCTTGGTACCAAACTAAGAGAGTCCTCATTTCTCTTAGATTTGGTAGGATCTCACATTCTCTACTTCATCTCATTATCACACCATTTTTATTTGTACATCTATATATGATCCAACCTCAGATGTGATTGGCTCCATTCCACTGTTCTCAGAGCCCTCAGGTTAAGCTTACCTTCAGTGAGCTCATGACAAAATTGTGGAGCCCCATTCCTATTGAACACAACTTCTCAGGTTGCTTCCACCCCCTTCCTTCAACATGGGGGAATCGATTCTTATGTAGTTAGATCAACAACAATTGGGATGTACTTCAAATATTCCCATCCAAATACATGAGGGACTGATTATATAGTCTGACCATTATTTTCCAACACCATGTTATATTTGAGACTTCTTGATTATCTTGCTATTGATATCATGATTTACCTAGACGAGTATGGGTATGCCTACCACGTCCCATTAAGATTATGTACCTAACTACCCGATGATCCTTTTTTTGACATGTGATTTTCCATGGCCTCTTCAGTGGTTGGTATCTTCTTTCCCATCCCCTTGTTTCTCCATTATCAATTGACCCATTTCCTAGTGAAAGAAAACTATAATGTATTTTAGTCATACAATGTACTCAAAACCTCATCCATTGGGGGCATCTGTTATCACCAAAACATTTCTCACCTAGCCTATATTTCCTAGCTTACTGAAACACACCATTCATAGCACATGTATTCCATGTCCATACTCACTTTCACATCATTTTCCCCTCAAATAACTTAGGAAAACACTTTTCCTAATATTATTTCCATTTAATTAAATTCAAAAACACTCTCATGACTTTTTCCCACTTTATTTTATTTAGAAAAGGTAAAATAATAAATTAATGGTTAGAATTGATTTGGTCAAATAATATATTTTATTATTTTGACCCTATTAAGGATAACCACTATTTTTCCTTTAAAATAAAGAGATCCCATCCATTTTCAGATCCATCACATGAAAGTAACGAAGTGACACTGAAATTCCCATTGATATTTTGGCCCCATTTCACTATCACTTTTAGCCACCAAAGAGAAGAAGCATAACCATCTACCACACACTCGGGAAATAAGAAGAACCCCCCCATAGAGAGGCCACTAGAGGATTCTGGTTTTCATAGGTTTGTATCCATATGTGTATTTGTATTCACTCTCGTTATTACGTATGGTATGACATTGATTCTTTACATCTATTGCTGTTCATGTATTTTTTCTGTTGCATGCCTTTTATTCTCATTGGATAACATAGATCTAAAGATTTTCTTCTTAGAAAACTAGGGGTTCTTGTTTTCTAACACTTTTTTTCTATAGATTTGTCACAACCACAAAGTTTATGGATTTTCTCACCCTTATTTAAAAAACGTACAAACATGATAGTGAAATGAATTCTTGCTCGTGGAAGCCTTGTAAAACATCATATAGCCACACATATAAGTATTGTCTTATGGTTGCAAACTTATTTTTGAATAAATGTTACATTGCGGAGTTGAGAACTCATATGACTAAGATAATTGTCTTATGATAATGAATATAATATGTATGTTTTCCTGATGGTTGTATGTGAACAATTGAAGAATAAAGACATGAACCGAGTACTTTGAAAGAAGAGTACCCAAAGGAAATGGAACGAGTAAATTCTAGTGGAGTTGTTGTAACTCAGAAGAAGCAAAGTGGAGTTGAACGATGCAATGTAGGAAGAACATTTGCATCTATTTGAAATTTTGGAGATTCCATTACTACACTAAGGTTCCTGGAGCCATAGATTTGAGAATTCATGTTCAACCTTGTGTTGGATCCCTATAAGGAAGTGGTACAACCTGAGGGAATGTAGTGTAGAGAAGGGGGTACACTTCCTTGGGCTGTGTAGGTTGAGGGAATGAGAGCCCGTTGGTTGGAATTGTATTGAGAATCAACACATTATGGAAGTTGTTGTAGTTGGAGTTCCTAGATATGCATCTCTGAGACTTCCTTGCCAATTTATGTTAGATCCTTGGAGGGAAGTGGTACAACCTATGGGACCACAAAGAAGGGAATTGGGTACATTTCTTTGGGTTGTGAAAACTGAAAGGAATGCGATATTGCTGGTTGGAATTGCTAAAATAATTATAAATAGTGAAGTCATTATATATGGTTTTGGGGTGGAGTGCCTAAGTACATATGTTTTGGTTAGGGTGCCTATGTATATATGTTTTGGGGTTGAAGTGTCTGTGTGATTTTAGGTCAGAGAGCCTATATGATTATTAAAGGCTGGATAGACTAGAATTGTAATATATATGTACATCTATATGGTGTTGTGTGTTGGAAAATTGGTTGTCATTGATGTCAACTCTAGAAGAGGTTTAGAAGCCCCAAAAGTGTGGTCATGAATCCTGAAGGTGTTTCAAGAAAAAGAGGATGAATGACATTGCAAATACATGCAAAACCCTCATAAATGGATAGTCCTATTCATTCCGTTTCCAACCGTAGGTGGTATGTCACGTGGTTCATCATGGTTGAGAAGTTATTCCCTCTTAAAGATGAAGCCTCGAAGTATGGACAAGAAGTTACAAGTATGCCCCAAAATTAATTAAAGGAGACAAAGTTGTTGCAACAAAAAGTTACAACTCGACCCTAAAGTTAAATAAAGGAGGCACTTGGAAAAGTATAAATACACATCAAGAACATATCATTTGTTCATCCATCCAAGTGAGTTTTTGTGAATGGAGGTAACATAAGTGGGTCTGCACTTGTGCTAGGAGGATTGGTGATCTCATCAAAGAAAATATGGCCTAGGAGAAAGGAGGTCAAGGAGAGCAAGGAGTTTTCTAAGGTCATTTGTGATTCGAAGTGGAGAAAGATGCAGATATCAGTGGGTCGTAGTGGAGAAAAGCATGAATGTCCATGGGTTGATAGTAGAGCAAAGAGAGGATTTGTGTTTTGGGCAGGTACAAGCTGATAAGTGACATCAACAAGATGTTCATGCGAATCTACAATAGACTTGAAGAGTCTCAGAACTTGGATATGACATGTTGATTATTTTATACATATGTAAGGGTGGAAGGAAGGGGCAAGGAAAGGGGGTTGGTGCCTCCTTCTAGTTGGTGCTGAAAAATCTTGGAAGTTGTAGCTTCCTTTGAATGTAATATTTTTAGTATATAAGAAAAACATTCTATGGATTTTCACATAAATCTATCGTGCACTATGCATTTCTTCTTCTATCACGATTGAAAATACATTATTTCAATTATTTGATTGAAAAGTAAAGTTGAAAAATGTGCTAAATTGTACTTGATACTGATTCACCCCCCTTCTCAATATCAACATTGTGCACTGAGGACAATGCAAAAGTATGGGGAAGGGGATGTAACATCCTCAATTTTAATCCCTCGCAAATTCTATTGTAATTGTGTAAATATGATTTAGGCTGGTCAACTATATTTTACTCACACCCATCCTCATATTTCCTTTCTATTGGTCTTGTTTCCCGGTATATGCAAACACCCCATGAAATCCATTAGAAATCAACTTAAAGGATACTTCAACATGTCCGAGGTACAATTTAGTTTGGGATATATTGCAGTTCAAGGAGACTCCTTTGTTGGTTGTTTTCACTGATTCAGATTGGGTCGACGACCCTGATGATTGAAATCATACCTAGTTTATGTTTTCATCCTTGCTTCTAGACCTGTCACTTGGGATTGTAAGAAATAATAGGATATGCTCTTTCTTCAACAAAAGTAGACTACTGAGCAATGGTTAATGCAAGTAAAGAAGACTTGTGGTTTCGATAGATCCTTTCAGAGTTTGGATTCCAACACCAACATTAAACAACCCTCTAGTACAACAATCAAAGTGCCATCAAGCTCGAAAAATACCTAGTTCAACATCAACGCAAAAAACACATCAAGATACACATGAAATTCATCATAAAGCTGATTCATGATCAAGTTATTGAAGTGCTCTTATTCCCTACAGAACATTAAGTTGCTGATTTTTTCACAAAGTCTCTTACAGAAGCAAAGTTTTCCAAACTTTGATCTATGTTAGGAGTTTAGGAAGTTGTCATTAATGGGTGATAGAATCTGATGCCTCCTTCCTTCTACTATTGTATCACCTTTGCAAATCCTTCAATCCTATCCCAAGTTGTTCTTAAGGGGGAATGTTAGGATATTTTTACACTTAGGATTTAGTTAAGATCAACTTGGTCTAATGTGTTGTTAGGTTAAAGTGTGTTTCTTTAGCATGCATTTTGATCCGAAGGTCATGCTATGTTTCCAAGATAGAGTGATCCAAAAAATCATATTCTCTTCGATCTTAATGACTACATTGATTCATATATTAACACCCGATTGGTCCATGATCTCTATTTAAAGAGCATGGAGGGTCATTTGCCAATGATCGATTATGAGAAAATCTCTGTAACATATTTTTATTTTGCATTAATAAATTGATCCAAGTGGCCATGTTGGATGGGGTCATGGATGTTTCCCCACAAGGGTTTTACCACGTAAAAACATCAGTGTGTTGATATTTGATCTAGTTGTGTGAGTGGTTACTGAAGGTGTTTGTCCTCTATCAGAATACCTATGTTGTTGAACTTTATCTCCTTTGAAATATCAAAATAGATATTGAATGATGTAAGAGTGGTAGGTGGGAAACGTATTCTCACTAATTTATAACCAATTACCACACGAGATGAGTACAACCACTTTTTGGGAAATGTGAGAGTCAAAATTGCATGTGACGAAAAGGAAATTCAAGTATCTTTTTCAGAAAATTTTTAGAAGCATGTTTTGGGTTGCAAGAGGAGAGATTAGTGCTGGGAAAGAGCACCATGTAAATTCTAACCTTGTACAATGTCTACTGTAAACAAATATTGATAAAAGAACATAAAAGATACAATGGAAAATACAAACATTACACAGAGTTTTTTCCCTGGAAACCCAAACTGGGAAAACCAACATATATTATATTCATTCATTGTGTTACATTGTTTACAATACAATATACATATAGGAGCCAACGAAATCCAAAACCCTAACCCAATGACCTAGATTAGTCCAAAACCATAATTCCTTAATCGGAAATAGAAAACCATCAGCAAAAACCATGTGCTGAAAAAACCACCTAAACCCCCCTTCACCCCCTGAGGGGGGTCCTAGAGGCCCCCCCTCTAACCCCTTTGCACGCCCATCGCATACGCTCAGACACTACTACTCATGCAAAGAATATAACACATACCCAACACACCAACCGTGTTGGGTTTAAGAATAACCTTACTGGGATGATTTTTTATGCTGGAAATGAGGGTTGTATTCTTGTAAGTGGGGTTTCCTATTTAGAAAAMTACTCAAGAGCCTTGAGAATTATACTTTGAGCACTCTTGGAACAATGCATAATTTATGGAATCCAAAACTAATAGATTTCATGGCCAACCATGTGCACTGGAGCCATTGAGGGAAGTGGGAAGGACGAAGGGATTGCATGGAAGATAAGGGGGATCCCATTCCTTGATTTGTGCAGGTTGACAGGAAGGAGAGCTAGTAGATTGGAATTCTTGTTGAAGTAGATACTTAGGAATTGGGCTGCCGAGTGTGTGGACAGTGGAAAAGACAACCATGCCTCCTTGTGGACTCATATCCTTAGCTAATGGGTGGATTGTTATTGAGAGAAAATGAACAACAAGCCTATGGCTTCGAGGAATTTCCTATTGGGTTGTTATATTCTTTGTAGTGAAATTCTAGTTGAGGTGGATCAAATGACAATGAAATTTGAAGGTCGAGGTGGTTCGACTGGGTAAAGTTGAAGTAGAAGAAATCAACATCAAGTTGAAGAGTTCAAATAACAAGAGGTAGATAGGTGGGTGCATGGAAGCCGACTGAAGGCCGAATGGAGGTCGATTGATAAATCGACTTAAATTTGACTGTAACAGAATCTCAAGATTCATGAGATTTGTAGCCAATGATCTGTGAGAATTTGTAACCTTTTTTTGGTAACTTTCTTTAGGGTTTTGCCTACTGTAAAGCCTATAAATAAAGCATGTTGTGATGCTGTAAAAGATAATATTTAGATAAATCCTTTTATAAGTTGTTTATCATGTAGATGTAAGCTGAATTGTCTACAGGGTTGTTCTTGTGTAGATAAATAAGTTATGATGTCGATTGTGTCTTAGGTGTAGACCAAGGTTAGGCATGTAAACTTTAATTCTAAAGGAATAAGACAACAAGAGAGAAAAACATTCAAGGAATGTTGGTTTTCCCCTTTGGGGTTCCAAGGTAAAATCTTTGTGTACTGTGTGTTTGCTTTATCATTTTCTTTCTTGATCAAATATTTCTTCCTCTCTTCTACTAGGTTTAGTGTGGAAGTGTTCATCATTTCCTAACATGTGGTATCATAGCTTGGTTTAAAATCCTTGGATCTGATCTAAACCCTAGGTTCAGTAAGAATCATAATTCATAAATCCTTATAAAGTGTGCTTAAAAAATGGCGAGTAACTCAAGAATAGAGATCGAAAAATTCAATGGCTAGAATTTTGAGCTTTGGATGCTTAAAATTGAAGATCTCCTTGTAGATCAAGAACAATGGACAAAAATCTGTCCAGGTACCATTTCGACAGGTATGCCAAGGGAAGAACGGGATAAACTTGAGAGAAGGGAAAGGAGTACGATTTGACTTTGTCTTGTGGATTTGGTACTGCTAAATGCATCAAGTGAATATTCGACCAAGAAACTATGGGACAAGTTGGGGAGCTTGTACCAATCAAAATCCCTAGTAAATAAGTTGTTCGTTAGAAAGAAACTATATATTATGAGGATGAGTGAGGGAATTTTGGTGACTGAGCATTTAAATGTGTTTATACTCTAATAATTCAGTGATCTTCTATGGATATTAAAATCACTAAGGAGGATAAATGTGTTAGCCTATTATTTTCTATACCAGACTCCTGGGATATCTTAGTCGTGACTATAGGGAGTAATTCAACAACATTAATGCTTGAAGACATGGTTGCATCACTACTATCAGAAGAAATGAGAAGGAATAACATGGAAGGATTGACAAAAGATGCATTAGTGGTAAGAGGTTGACTGATTGACAGAGGAAAAGGAAAATTATCCAGTAGAAAGTCTAAGTCAAAGGGTAGATCTAAATCCCTGGTTCAGTTGATAACAAGAAGAGGCTGGAAAGGTGGTAAATTTGGGAATTACAAAAGGGAATGCAATTCAAAGGAAACAAAATCCAGTACAAGATCCATTGAGAAGTAGTCGAATGAGAGAAATATGACTCCATATAAAGGAGGTGATGTGTTCCTAGCATCGAACAATACAAAATTGGATCTAGATGTTTGGCTAATTGACTCAGGAGCATGCTATAATATGACACCGCATAGAGAATGGTTATGTGAAAATGTGATGAAAATATCGTGTTGGCATTGATGTCAACATGAAGACAAGAAGTACCATAGTGGAGTATGACATGGACCTACAGTGAAAGCTACATGAATACTGAGTTATAGGAACGAAGTGGACTACCAGAATACAAGGGATCAACTGGTCAATTAGAATGAAAATAAAAGAATGAGACAATTTCAATTACTACACTAGTCGAGTCGAATTGTTGTGGTGACTGTATATTCTATTGAGACAAGATCTTGATGAACATAACAAACACTTTCAAGTCACCCTCTTGAATAATTTCTTCTGCACTATCATTTCAGAGTGCAGTCGAAGGGAAATTTGTTGATGCAACACCAAGAACCCTTGAGTCTGTCAGATCAACACAATAGTCGATATTTCGTAGAAAGTTTTGGTCATCATTTTTTCTAGGCCGAAGTTGGACGACCCTTCAAATCCAAACAATTTCCAGCAACCACCAATGGTTAGATCCACTCATGAAGTCAATAGTTGAATAATTTTCATTCATGTCAAAGGTTAGTAAGTGACCAAATATATGTTAAAAGTTATTAAGTGATCATATATATGTCAAATGTTATTAAGTGATTAAATATAAATGCGACCTTGGTATAACTTTAATAAATGCAAAAGTGTTAACGTTAAGTGGAAACAAAGTTTACGCAAAAGTGGAAATGAAAGTGGACTAAATATAAATATGAATTTAATAAAAAAATAAATGAGAAGCTAGGTGGAAGTGGAGTTTACGTAAAAGAGGAGTAAATATAAAAGTGGAATAAAGGAAAACATAAAAGTGAAGTTGGATTAAAGAAAAAGGTAAAAATGAAAGTGGAGTTAAAGAAAAAAGGGAAAAAGTGAAAGAGCACATGGTATGTGCACATGGTATTTGCAAACCATGGTGGTATTTATCTCTGGTAAGGTAAAAAGCGAATTAAATCATGATAGTCAAAATCTATTGACCCAATTGAAAATGACTAAATGATCTAAAATGCACAATGGTTCATTGCCATTGTATTAATTAAAATAATATGATTAATATCTTATATTGAAAAGACATATTATTATAATGAAGAGATACATTCCTATATTGAAGAGGTGCAATTGTTTAGTTGCATGTACATGACCATTGGAAGACTATATAAACAAAAATTCTTATTGAAAGAGGGAGTGTCTCTGTGCTTGAAATATGAAGATCAATAATAAAGTTAGAGGCCAAGAAAGTAAATGAATATATGCAACAAAAACCAAAGAAGATTATGAAGATTTGAAGATTGAATTACTTATCATAAAAAACAAGGTTGGGTGGTGCTAGGGCAGGTTGGAGCCTTGAAATGAGGTTGTATCCTCCTTCCAATTGAAGCTAGAAAACCAAGGTGTTGCAACATATTTTCAGTTATATTTGAAGAAACTAGGGAGTTGGTGCTTCCCTCTAGTCGGTGCTAGTAAAATCTAGGGGGTTACAACGTCCCTCTAGTTGCTGCTAGTAAATCAAGGAATTGGTGTTTCCTTTGAGTTGGAGATTATAAATTAAATGCAATATTTATTGAAAATAAGAAGAACATTTGTGAATTTGGGTTTTCCACGTTTAAATTCTATGTACTGTACCTTTTTGTTGATCATTTTTTTTGATTTGATAAAATTAATAATTAAGTGGTTTTAAATTGTTGAAAAAGGATAATACTAATTCACCCGCCCCTCTGAATATTAAACAATATTCCAAAAATTGGTGTTAGAGCGCATTCCTTCATCACAGTCTAATCACTGGAAGGAAGATTCTAAGAAACCACAATGGATCAAAAAGAAGGGATGTCCTCAAACAAAACTCCACTATTCAAAGGAGATAACTATACATTCCGGAGTATAAGAATGAAACGTTACCTAATGGAACTGGGATGTGATTTCTGGATATCTGTGATAAATGGTTATGATGTACCAGAAAATGCTCCTTCAGACACAACTGCAAATAAACTCTGTAATGATAATTCAAGAGATGTAAATGCAATTCTGGGTGGATTAACAAACACTGTATTTGTCAAAGTCATGCATTGTAAATCAACAAAAGAGATTTGGAACAAACTACAAATAATCTACGAAGGAGATGTCAAATTCAAGAAAGAAAAGCTTCAAATGTACAAAGGAAAGTTTGAAATCTTGAAGATGAAAGAAGAAGAAAACATTGTAGAATATCTTCTAAGAGTAGATGAAATTGTCAACACAATCAGAGGACTAGGGGAAGAATTATATGACAAAATAGTATTCCAAAAGGCACTAATAACACTCCCATTGATATATGATCCCAAAGTATCTACCTTGGAAGATCAAGAGAATCTTGAAAAACTCACAATGGATGAACTACATGGGATTATCATAGTCTATGAAATGAGAATGGGACAAGAAAAAACTTCCAAAGGTGAAACAACCTTCGAAGTCTCAAAAGGAACTAAAAAACATGAGAATGTATCAAATAAAATCAACTCAGACAAATCCGACGAGGAAGAAGAAAACTTCATTAAGAAACTTAAGAAATGATCTGGAAAATACAAAGATAATTTACCTTTCAAATGCTTCAATTGTGGAAAAAATGGACACTTTGCTTCCAAATGTCCTTATCCAAAGGAAAAAGATAGTGACGATGAAGAAGCTTACACTTAGAAAGAACATAAAAAGAATAAATCCCAATACAAAAATAAATTCTATAAGAAAAATAAAAACTTTTATTCTAAAGAAGACAATAACTCATCTAACATGAGTGAAGATGACGATACACAGGTTCTATTTATGGGAATATACACTCAAACTTACACTAATGAAGATAATAATTATGAAAATGAAGAAATTACAAAAGTTGAAGGAGAAGTTGATCTTGAAGGATAAATCATTAGTACCCTTGAAGAACTAACAAGATATAGAAGGAAGAACAAATCATTAAAAGAACAATTGTTAGATTATAAGGAAAAAACAAAAATCAAGAGAAGAAGAAGTTTAAAAAAAACATTAAGAAAACAAAACAAATCATTGTTGATTTAAAAACTCAACTACAAGAATATAAAAGAATCGAATAAATATTAAGTAAACGACTTAATGACAAGGATCAAAACTATGAAAAATTAGAGGCTGAAATAATTCTTCTAAGAAGGAAACTTGAAAAAGGAACTAACGTTTCAAGGTTTGAAACTAGTTCAAAAATATTGGATGAAATCCTTAACAATCAAAGACCATCAAGTAATAAGGCTAGAATCAGTTGTGATCACAAGGAAACTAATAAAGGCTTAAAATATGAAATACATAAAAGTGATAAAAATACAAAGACTTATGCAACTGCCCTTTAGAGCTCCGTCAAAAGAGAAAAGAACTAGATAAATATTGACTCTAATAAAAAAAGATATGCACTCTCTCCAAAAAGAAATGAGTACAAAATAAATACTACTCCAAGAAGAACTCCTCCAAGAAGAACTCCTCCAAAAAGGTATCAACAACTCTTTCTTGGCTACTGTTTTTCTTGTCATAATTTTGGGCATAAAGCATTAGACTATAAAGATTATAAAAACAACCATCATAAAAGTGTTCAAGTATATGGACATAGGAACAACAAGTCTAGTAGAAATGAAAGGAGTAGAAACTATAATTCATTTTCTCCACTACTAGATTACAACATCAAATGTTACAAATGTAAAAATTATGGTCATAAAGCTAGTAATTGCAAATTATTAGAATCTACCATGAAGACAAATACTTCAAATTTTTTAAAAGAAAAACATAAGAAGATATGGAAAGAAAAACAAAAGGAAACAAAATGTAAGGTAGCATTGTATTCCAAAGATAAAATAAGTCAATGGTTTGTCGAAAGTGGGTGTTCAAAACATATGGCAGGAGATCAAAACAAATTCCTCAGCTTGAAAAAGGATAATCAATGAAAGGTTACATTTGGAGATGATGTCTCTGCCAAAATACTTGGTAAGGGACAATCAGTCTGGGAAATGACATAACTAAAGAAGAAAATGTCCTAGTAGTTGAAAATTTGAAACCTAATCTCCTTAGTGTGATCCAAACATGTGACCAAGGACACATTCTCATTTTTTACTCTAAAAAATGTGAGATTATAAAAAAAGACTATGGGAAATTATTAGTTACTGCAACAAGGACACCAAGCGATGTTTATATCTTAAATACAAAAAAAGAAGAAAAATTATGAATGAGTCAAATAGATGAAAAATGGCTATGGCATAGAAGAATGAGACACATAAATTTTGATAATCTGGTAAAAGTAAGTAACAAGAAAGATGTGAGAGGTATGCCAAAAATTATAAAACCTTCAAACCCTGTTTGTAAGCACTACCAATTGTTGGAGTTACTTCACACACACCTAGGATTTTTTTTTCCTATGTTTATTAGTCTTTATCCAGTCTCCTAAAGTTTAGGGAGAATATTCCTCTAGGAGAATATTCTCTTCAGTTTTCACTTCAATTTGACTAGTTGAGTGGAGTCTAGATGCTGCATTGGTTTTGTCACCATGCAACATTGGGATCATCACCAGCTAATGTGCATTGTCCTTGGCATCATCACTAGACTAGTGAATTACCCATGATTCCCTGATCTCCTCCTCACTTCACTCTATTTTAGTTAGTTAACTGAAGACTAGTATACTAGTTAACTCAACTAGGTGACAATTCACTCTCGTAACTGCTCGAGAGACTAGACTAGGTGGCAGTTCACTCTCGTAACTGCTGGTGTGTGTCCAGATGAATCTATACCACCACTATGGTGCATTGTCTTCACATCCAGTGCACATTGGTTGAGTTATACATAGTATATCATTTGTAAATTATTCATTATTCATTACGGTTAATGAAAATTCTTCCATTCTTTCTCTCTTGCTTCTTCTTTCTTAATTTCTCTTTGCAAATGTGTGTGGTATTTTCTAGCTAGATCTATTTTGTGCAGGTTCAACACATTTACATGGTATAAGATCTGATAGACTGCTAAGCAAAAGTTACACCAAATTATTTTTTCAGGTGCCAAAGATTGAAGATAGACGAAAAAATGGAATTCCCAAAAGAATTCATTCTTACACCTTACAACTTATTTGCATGGAAGGAGCAGATGGTCATGCATATTCGAAGTAGAAGATTATGCAGGTTAACCATGAATACAAATATATAACCATAATCATCCATAGAAAAATCCAAGTATCTAAATCGAATGGATGAAGCAATCGTAACAATTTGCAGTCTCATTTCTCTCGATCTCCTTTTTCACATATCTTCCTGTAAAACACCCAATGAATCCTGGACCACCATGGAAGGGATCTTTGGAAAACATGATGAGATGAGGGGACACATTCTCGAGGTGGAATTTCTCACACTAGATCCAAAAATCTTCGACAATCTCCAATATTTCTTTACAAAATACAAGGATTTACTATCGCAACTCAAAGCTTGTGGGGTTGTTAAATATAAGGGGGAGAAACAAATGGTTCTCATCATTCTCTCCAAAATTGGTCCTGAATTCTCTGTGTTCGTATCCACATTCCATTAAGTCAAATTCACCTCTGGATCCACCTGGAAGATGCCCTCTCTTGAATAATTTATCAAATCCCTGACACAAGAGAAAACCAAGCTCATCAACATGGGAAAAATCAAAGGCCCAAAGGCGCATGCACTTACTGTGCAATATGGAAGCCATCAATATCATAAATCTAAAGATAAAGACAAAAGGAAATCTCATGAGAATTCGACGAAGGAAGGTTACTCAAAACCCTTCACCGATGCCTCCAGATCCAAAGGTGGAAAGGGAAGAAAAGGGGAAAAAATCACATACTACCATAAAGGATTCCATCCAGAATCTAAATTCATGAAAAAAAAAATAGATCTAATGACTCAAATACTTCAGAAAAATAACCTTGGATATCGCATTCCCAAGGGTGCCAAGAAGAAGAAGCTATAAGATTAGAATCCTAAGAAAGACAATTTTAGCCATGCCTTGATTTCCATCAACTCCTCTCCCAATTCTTGGATCATAGATTCAGGATAATCACATCACATGGATGCCACAAAAGAAGTCTATTCTTCATTGGATGCATGCAAAGGTGTTGATTAAGGTTGGTTGTGATTGATGTCAACCCTTGAAGAAATCCCTGCAGCACAAATGTTTGGGTAATGTACCCAAGATTGTTTGATGTAAAGATGACTCATTATTGTTTTGTCATGGTTGATAAGAAGTAAAGATGGATGAATTCCAAAGTGGTCCCCTTATGGTGAAAGCCCTCACGGGAAGACGATTTGTGGAGTAAGAGATTCCATGATTAATTGTGGAATAATGAGGTCCTATATGGATAGTTCTTGTCATTCCATTTCCGGTGGTATGTGGAACGTCGCATAACTCCTCACAGTTAGAGAGTTATGGCCATGAGAAGTTGGAGACCCCAGGTTTGGGTAATGGACACAAGTTTGTTTGATGGATAACGGTATGAGTTGTGATATATTTTCATATAATATTCTATATGGATAGTACATGTCATTCCATTTCTGGTGGTATGTGGAACGTCACATAACTCCTCACGGTTTGAGAGTTATGGCCTTACG
>SNQJ01S0019645.1:341167-357397 GCA_010110895.2 Picea sitchensis
TCATAAAGCTAGTAATTGCAAATTATTAGAATCTACCATGAAGACAAATACTTCAAATTTTCTAAAAGAAAAACATAAGAAGATATGGAAAGAAAAACAAAAGGAAATAGAATGTAAGGTAGCATTGTATGCCAAAGATAAAAGAATTCAATGGTATGTCGACAGTGGGTGTTCAAAACATAAGACAAGAGATCAAAACAAATTCCTTAGCTTGAAAAATGAGAAGAAAAGAAAGGTTACCTTTGTAGATGATTTCTCTGCCAAAATACTTGGTAAGGGGACAGTCAGTCTGGGAAATGAAAAAAGTAAAGAAGAAAATGTTCTATTAGTTGAAAATTTTAAACCTAATCTCCTTAGTGTGAACCAAACATGTGATCAAGGACACATTATCATTTTTTACTCAAAAAAATGTGAGATTGGAAAATAAGACTATAGAAAATTAGTAGCTACTGCAACAAGGACACCAAGCAATGTTTATATCTTAAATACAGAAAAAGAAGAAAAATGTTGCATGAGTCAAATAGATGAAAATTGGCTAGGGAATAGAAGAATGGGACACATAAATTTCGATAATTTGGTAAAAGTAAGTAACAAGGAAGTTGTGAGAGGTATGCCAAAAATAATAAAACCTTCAAACCTGGTTTGTAAGCACTTCCAACATGGGAAGCATACAAAAGTAAGATTCAAGAAAAAAGAGTATTCTACCTCAAAACCATTAGAACTTGTTCATATTGACCTATGTGGTCCAACAAGAACAAAGAGTATACTATTTTATCTATTGATGACTATACTAGAATGACTTGGGTGTGTTTTCTTAAAGAAAAATAAGAATCTTTTGGAAAATTTAAATCTTTCAAATCACTGGCTGAAAATGAGAGTGATATCAAAATCAAGTGTCTCAAGTTATACAATGGAGGGGAATTAGAAGACGTTTTTATGCTCCAAGGACTCCTCAACAAAATGGATTTGTTGAAAGGAAAAATAGAATTGTTCAAGAGGTAGCCATAACTATGCTAAATGCATCCAAGCTACCAGATATATATTGGAGAGAAGTAGTGTATATATTTGTATACGTACTTAACATAGGACAACTTAGAGTTAACTATGACAAAACACCATATGAGGTATGGTATGGCAGACCAACATCAGTTAAGCACTTCAAAGTTTTTTGGATAAAATGCTACATAAAGAGAGATGATGATAACCTAGGAAAATTTGATTCCATAACCAATGAAGGAATATTTCTTGGTTACTCATCCACCAAAAAGGCCTACAAATATTATAATCTAAGACTACACAAAATTGTAGAAAGTGCAAATGTAAAAGTGGATGATCTAAACACAAAAGGGGTCAAATCTCAATTTAATCCACAAATTGATGAAATAATAAGAGATGACGATGATGATGAAAGTATATATATACACGAGGGTGACTCACAATGTGAAGAAGAAAAGGAAGAATAAGAATCACAAGAAAAAACAGAGGAAGAGTCACCAAGACAAGATACAAAAGCACCATCAAGGAGAGTACAAAGAGATCATCTAGAAAGTCTAATCCTTGGTAATAAAAGTTTTAGAGTTGAAACAAGAAGAAAACTAATGTAAAAATTAGAACAAGCCTTACTATCCTTAATAGAACCCAAAACATTTGCAGAAGCTAGTAAATATGAAGACTGGATCAAATCCATGAATGAAGAGTTGGATCAAATAGAGAAAAACCAGACCTGTGAAGTCTTCCCAAGACTAAAAAATAAAAATGTGGTAGGGACCAAGTGGATTTTTAAAAATAAATTTAATGAAGGTGGTCAAGTTATAAGAAATAAAGCAAGATTGGTGTGAAAAGGGTATGCACAAGTAGAAGGAATTGACTTTGAAGAAACATTTTCTCCAGTTGTAAGAATGGAAGCCATCAGATTATTTCTATCAAACTCGTGATTTAAGAATTTTAAAGTCTATTAGATGGATGTAAAGTTTGTATTTCTGAATGGATACCTAAAAGAAGAAGTCTACACAAAGAAGCCAGAAGGATTTGAAGAACCAGGAAAAGAAGAACAAGTGTATAGATTGAAGAAGGCACTCTACGGACTTAAACAAGCACCCAGAGCATGGTATGCAAGACTGGATAAGTACATGTTGCAACAAGGATTCAAAAGAGGCATGTCTAACAAAAAAATATATCTTAGAATTGAAAAAAATAGTTTGTTAGTCACAGTGTTCTATGTGGATGACATCATATTTGGCTGCAACAATGATGAATCAAGTCATAAATTTTCTCAAGAAATGTCAAAAGAGTTTGACATCTATATGATTGGAGAGATAAATCTCTTTCTTGGACTTCAAATCACTCAGTCACTGAAAGGAATCTTTATTACTCAGTCCAAATACCTGAAAGAGATACTTAAAAAGTTTGGAATGGCTTAAAGTGCGCATGTTAGCACTCCAATGACAACTAGATGCAAACTTAGCAAGGAAGATGAGTCACCTTCTGTAGATTCAACTCTCTACAGATCTATGGTTGGTAGGCTACTATAGTTGACTGCATCCAGACTTGATATCATGCAGGAAGTAGGAATGGTGGCAAGATTTCAATCATATCCCAAGGAATCACATGTGATGGTTGTCAAGAGAATATTTAAATATATTAAGGGCACATCATGCTTTGTCTTATGGTATCCAATGAATAAAGAATTTGAACTGATTTCCTACACAGATGTTTATTGGGATGTTAGTGTGGATGAAAAAAATAGCACTAGTGGAAATGCATTTTTCTTAGGGGAATGTCTAGTCTCATGGTCAAGTAGAAAACAATCATCAATTTCACTATCTACAGTAGAGGCAAAATATATTGAAGTTGTTGAATGTTGCACTCAAATATTATGGATGATACAAATATTGGAGGATATCAAAATTGAATATAATCAATCGATACATATCTATTGTGACAATACAAGTGCCATCAACATCTCCAAGAATCTAGTCATCCATGCAAAGACCAAACATATACCCATCAAGTATCATTTCTTGAGAGAGAAAGTTAGTGACAAAAAGGTTAGATTGGATTATGTTGGTTCAAAGGATAAGATAGCATACATATTCACTAAACCCATTCCAAAAGAATCATTTGAACGTATAAGGAAAAAGATGGGTGTAATCTCCCTAGAATAAAAAAAAATGGTCGCGATGATAGGGGAGAAATGTTGATAGGGGAAGCTATCAAAAATAGAGGATGGAAAAAGATTCACTAAAAAAAAAGTGTTGTTGACAAGGGGAGCGAGAAAAAAAAATAACAAGTATTGTAACTAAAAAAAGAAGGTTGAGAAACAGACAATTCGTGATGAACCTAATTCTGGTACCAGAAGCCTTGACATTGATGTCAAGGGGGGAGAACAGAATGGTAAGACAATTACTCATTGATATGAGAGCATTTTGTTTTACGATGTGTTTCCATCAATGCCAAAGGGGTATATTGATGGAAATATTGTGTTGGCATTGATTTCAACACGAAGACAAGAAGTACCATATTGGATTATGACACAAAACTGTAGTAAAAGATACAAAAATAATGAGTTATAGGAACGCAGTCGACTACCAAAATATAGGGGATCGCTTGGTTGAGTGATTTAAAAGAATGAAATAATGAAAATAAAAGAATGAGATCATTTCGGTTACTACACTAGTCGAGTCAAATTGTCGTGATGATTGTATATTCTATTGAAACATGATCATGATGAACATAACAAATAGTAGTGAGTCGCCCTGTTGAATACTTTCTCTTGCACTGCCATTTTAGAGTGTAGTAGAAGGGAAATTTGTCGTTGCAGAACCAAGAACCCTTGAGTCTATCAGATCAACATGGTAGTTTGTATTTCATAGAAATTTTTGGTCATCATTTTTTCCAGGATGAAGTTGGACGACCCTTCAAACCCAAACAATTTCCAACAACCACCAATGGTTAGATCCACTCAGGCAGTCAATTGTTGAATAAATTTTCATTGATTTCAAAGGTTAGTAAGTGATCAAATATATTTCAAAGGTTAGTAAGTGATTAAATATAAATGTGACCTTGGTATCACTTTAATAAATACAAAAGCGGAAAAGTTAAGTAGAAACAAAGTTTACAGAAAAGTGGAAATGAAAGTGGAATAAATATAAATATCACTTTAATAAATAACAAAGTTAAAAATTTAGGTGGAAGTGGAGTTTACGTAAAAGAGGAGTAAATATGAAAGTGGAATAAAGAAAAAGGTAAAAGTGAAATTGGATTAAAGAAAAAGGTAAAAGTGAAAGTGGAGATAAAGAAAAAGGGAAAACGTGAAAGAGCACATGGTATTTGCAAACCATGGTGGTATTTAGCTATGGTAAGGTAAAAAGTGAATTAAATCATGATAGTCAAAATTTATTGACCCAATTGAAAATGTGACTAAACTATCTAAAAGGAACAATGGTTCATTGACATTGTATTAATTAAAATAGTATGATTAATATCTTATATTGAAAAGACACATACTTATAATGAAGAGATACATTCCTATATTAAAGAGGTGCAATTGTTCCATTGTACATGACCATTGGAATACTAAAATGGATATGTTTTTTGAAAGAGGGTGTGTCTATGTGTTTGACATATGAATATCAATAATAGATTTAGAAGCCAAGAAAGTAAATGAACATATGCAACAGAATCCAAAGAAGATTATGACAATTTGAATATTGATGTACTTATCATAAAATGGGAGGTTGGGTGGTGCTAGGGCATGTTGGAACCTACAAAGGAGGTTGTAGCCTCCTTCCAGTTGAAGCTGGTAAACCAAGGTGTTGCAACATTTTTCAGCTATAGTTGAAGAAACTAGGGAGTTGGTACTTCCCTCCAGTCAATGTTGGTAAAATCTAGGGGCTTGCGACCTCCTTCTAGTTGCTTCTAGTAAAACAAGGAATTGGTGTTTCCTTTGAGTTGGAGCTCATAAATTAAATGTAATATTAAATTATGTGTATTGTACCTTTTTGTTGATCATTTGTTTTGATTTGATAAAATTAATAATAAGTGATTTTAAATTGTTGAAACAAGATAATATTGGTTCACCCCCCAACCCCCCCGGTATTAAACACTATTCCAACATAATGTGGTTGTTTCATATAGGTAGAATTGTATGTCAATGACATGTTGTTGATCGGAAACAACATGGACATAATAAAGGAGGTGAATAAGAAGTTATCCTCCAAGTTTGACATGAAGGATCTTGGTGCAGTGAACTTCATTCTGGGAATGGAGATTAAGAGAGATCGAGCAACTAGAAATCTCTAGTTGATTCAAAAGAAGTATATTGAAACAATTTTGAAATGTTTCAACATTTAGGACTGCAAACCTATAAAGGTCCCAATTCCTGTGGGATCAAGGCTAACTATTGAACAGTGTCCAAAGACACAAGAAGAAACAAAGGATATGGCATGTGTTCCCTATGTAACTATTGTCAGAATTCTGATGTATGTGATGATTTTCACTCGACCATACATTTCCCATGCAGTGGGAGTATTGAGAAGGCACATGTAGACACCTAGAAAGGAGCAATGGACAACTGTCAAGAGAGTATTTAGGTATTTGTGTAGCATAAATGATTATGTTGTCTGCTACCAAGGAAAACCTGGAGTGGACAGTGAATTATATGTAAATGTATTTGTTGACGCTAACTAGGTGGGAGATATGGATCAATGAAGGTTAACAAATGGATATGTGTTCAATATGTTCGGTGAAGTAATCAACTAAATGAGTAAGCGACAGTCGGTCGTAGCCTTGTCAACAACAAAAGCTTAATACATGACATCCACTCATGGAAGAAAATAAGCAGTATGGTTGCAATGATACAGGAGGATCTTAGTGGTAACCAACCTTGTCCAACTGGCTCAAAACAGTTTTTTGGCAACTTACTATTTTTAGCATTTTTTTGGTTCCTGAACTTCTAGGGCCATTTTGAGGGCCTAAATGATGTTTTTTCGTGATAAGGAACCTCATTGACATCCAAAGGATTTGACTGATCCCTCTAAATGAATCTCCTCATTAATACCTTTCCAACGAGCTATCGTGCACCATAAACGAAGATCGTATGCAAAGGTTACGACCCCGGGAAGTTGATGTACTAACTTACCCCAACAGGGCCCACATGAATTTTGGCGCTTCATCTCCTAGGGTTAGGTTTTTGGATGTATAGGGTTTTAGCATTCATGTTTATTGTAAAAATTCCTTTAGAGCCTCATTATACTCATGCTCTTGCGAATGAGCATAGTTTTCACATCTCTTCTCAGAGATAAGATGCCACCATTCTAGCAAGCTTATTTCTAGTCTGCATTTTACAGTTTTCAACATATTTATTATTTAATAGAAGTCAAGTTTTACTGTATCTATGTTATTTTAAAATGTGTATCTATGTTAATATTATAAATATGTGGTTTCATTTTGTTCTTCTTGTAAATATGAATCAGTGGTATCAGAGCGGTCTGCTCCTTGTCATTTTTTTAATGCATGTCCCCGACACGGTCAAGGTATAGAGAGTTGGTTCTCGAGATTCTTTATCTTGAGGTAAACTACTCTCGCACACCCAAGAAACCATCCATGGTAGGAGAAAATAAACATGATGAGACAAGAGATCCTTTCAAAATGGTTCTCTAGGAATCCCTTGAGTGACAGAGGAACGAGATCATGGAAATATTTTCACATATCCTTTGACGATTGCCGACAAGCGACACATCCACCTCAAGTGGAAGCACCACCCCCTTCAAGGTACAAAACAATTTTGATATTCCTATATTTGAATTCCAAATAGATGCGGATGTCGTAGATAAATGGTTAAACCTTCTAGAATGGTATTGTTTTGTCCACAACATTTTTGATAGAGAAAATATTACATTTTCACTCCTCAAGGTCGTCCACCATGTCAAAGATTGGTGGGAGAATTTTGGTGAGAAAAAGGAAATATAGGGATCTACATTATTCACAGTTGCACCCACTTAGGTTTCCTTCAGGGATGCTATTAAGGAACAATACTACCATCTTGGAAGTTATGACAACTTGTATAAAAGATGGACCACATTGCGGTAGGAAAGATACTAAACAGTGCCAGAGTTCACTAATGTCTTCCATACCTTGCGTACCAATTTGGGTATCAAATATTCTGAGTGAAATCTAGTGCTCAAGTACCACGGTTTTTTGCATAGATACATCCAGATAGAAATGGATTTTTTTGACATCTCATCCTTGGGTGCGGCCTATCGATAAGTCGTCAAAATCGAGAAGAGGCTTAGACAAAAGACACGAAAGTTTGGGTATGGGAACCCCTCACAGTAGAAGTAGGGAAAGGGTAGCCCCAACCCACAGAACAAAAGACAGAGAAAAAATGGGAAACTTGAGGATAGCCAATCCAAGATACAAGCAAATAAGGACAATGGAAAGACAAAGAAATATATCGGGAAGTGGTGTGACTTCCATAATAATGCCTAGCATAACATTGTTGATTTTTTCTCAAAGAAGTCATTGGTGGGTGAGGTAAAATACTATGAATAATATGTGAGTTTCGAATTTGATCCAAAACCAGAAAAGGGGAGACGGTTCATTGACGCAGAACCCAGTGCCACTATTTCTACCACCAAGATCCATATCGGTGAACCTAATGAGCCAAAGGAAGGCGATCGCCTCTATAATTCATAGATGTGGGTAAAAGGCACTTTGTTGCACTAAATAAAATCATAATCAGGAACCAGTACCTGATTCCCTAAATTGGCGATCTCCTTATTCACCTCAAGGGACACATACTTTAGTAAGATTGATATGAAGTCTGACTGCCATCAGGTCCCAATAGAATAGATAGATGTATGGAAAAATGACTTCAAGTCAAAAGAATGTCTTTTTGAATGGTTTGTCATGCCCTTTGGTTTGACAAATGCCCCATCAACTTTCATGAGGATGATGGATGATATCTTGCAACCTTTCACTAATTATTTTGTGGTGGTGTATTTGGATGACATCCTCGTCTACAGAAATACTTGGGCAGAACACTTGTAGCATATTCAACAGGTTCTTCACACTCTTTGGGAGCACAATCTATATGCCAACTTGGTAAAATGCTCCTTCTTCATGGACATGGTCTAGTACCTAGGATAAATTGTTGATGTGCATGGTGTGCATGTTGATCCAACCAAGATCCAAGTCATTCATGATTGGCTAGCTCCAACCACGCTCACTGAGCTTCGAAGCTTCTTAGGCCTTGCCAATTTCTATCAAAGGTTCATGTTGGGATTCTACCATATTGCATGGGTCCTCAGCCAAATAAATAGGGGTGGTGGTAAGGAAACAATTGTGTGGGGCCTGCCCCAACAAAAAGGGTTCAATTATCTGAAGCTGCTCTTATGCTCTGCCCCATTTCTTTCATTGCCTGACCTGCAACAACCCTTTGAGATAGAGATAGATGCTTCAAACTATGTTGTGGTGCCATCACTTAGCATTCCCACCCCATGGCCTATCATAGTGAGACATTGTCAGATGTCGTCAATAAGTACCCTACTTACGAAAAAGAAATGTACTCCATTGTGAAAGTCTCTCGCTAGAGGATGCATTACATTCTTTGGAAGAAGACAGTCATCCACACTGATCATAAGTCATTGCATTTGATGCAGACACAAGGAAAATTGCAGAATGAACGCCATTAGAAGTGGTCCACATATTTGCCGCAATTCCACCTCAACATCAAGTATAAATCAGGAAGTGCCAATCGAGTCATTGATTGCCTCAACCAACCTCCAGTCACTACACTCACCACAATGCTCGATTCTTACAACCATGAGACCTCCGAATGGCCCCACCTCTATGAGACAGATCTTGACTTCGCCAACACCTACCAGATGTTGGGTACAAAAACAATTGTCACTAATTTCCATATTCAGGGCAGGTTGTTGTGCCATCTGGGCCATCTATGCATTCCATCAAGTGAGTGATAAAAGATAATTTTGGAATCCCACTACAGTCGAGTGGCAGGACACTTCGGCAGGGAAAAGAGAGTGGCAGTGTTGCAACGACATTTCTACTGGATGAAACTCTAACAAGATGTCAGCAAGTATATATGATCTTGCACTGTCTGTGCTATTTCCAAACCGACCACTAAGAAACAAGGCATGTACACTCCTTTTCCTACTCCCGACAGACCTTAGGAATCCATCTTAATGGACTATTGTCGGGCCTTCTGTCCACCAAGCGGGGAAATGACTGTGTTTTGTGGTTGTTGATCACATTTCCAAATTTGTGATTTTGACTACCTATAAGAAGAGAATCATAGTGGAGGCCACTTCCAAGCTCTCCTTTGAACGAGTGTGGGTACACTTTTGGATCCCACAAACCATTATCTAAGATCGAGACAGTCAGTTCCTCAACACATCCTAGTCGAGCCTCTCATCACTGTTGGACACCAATATCACCAAGTCCACTTCCTTCCATGCCGAGACGGATGACCAAAATGAGGTCGTCAAATAAATGATCATGCACATCCAGCGCATGTACAATTCCAAGCAACCCCGCACCTAGGATGAGATTCTTCAGCATAGCTACAACATAGCCATACATAGTTGAACTGACCACAACCCCTTTCAGGTGGGGTTGAGATTTCATCCATTGGGTCCCATGTGTTATCACATGAAGTTGTTCAGGGTTGCAGATGACAATCATGAGTGTAGGCAACAAGCGGGTGCAGTTTGCGGCAGTGGATATCCCCTTCGCAGTTTAGTTTAGTGCCATCTCTGAGCGAGGTTGGAGGAATTCCATAGTTGGCGGGTGGATAAATTTTAGCGGGGGTGCTAAAATAGAAGCCGCACCCAGATCACAGATCACGGCTAGATCAATGGCCACAAGTCATTTCGATTTCGCAAGCTTCACGGGTGTTAAAATCCAAAATCATGTCGAAATAAAAACCACGGTATTGCTAGGAGGCTACGTGGCGGAAGATGGTGCATTTCGGGCCCAAACAAAGTGTGGGTCCAAACCTCTTTTGACAACCCCGAAATCACATGCTCATTCAGTGCCATATTCAAGGATAGCACATGGACACCCCATAGTCGTCAGGCTGCATCCTGATGTCGAGGAGGATTCATCCAATGAACAAGGATTGACTTTTACGGTCCAAAAATCACATGCTTATTCAACGCCCAATCTGTGAGCAACATGTGGTGGCCTTCTAGGCGTCAAATCCTTGTCTTGATCCCGATAAAAGATCAATTAATGAAGCGAGGGAGTGGTGGTTGAAACCTCGACTCACCCCATAAATATAAAGAATGGAGGGTTTGGTCATAGATATAGGACTGTTAGCCCAAAGTACCATAGAGTGCAGTTGCTCCAGCAGACCCATGTCGATCTGAATTTCCTTCTAACAGAAGAAAGACCCACATGAGGAACCCTATGATAGGAGGGCCAGCTAGGATTCTTGTTTGTTGACCACCGTTCTAAATATAAAATAAGGAGATCAAAATGAAGCAAAGGGGGTTCAGAGGTAGGAGAGCCGGGAGAGATTTAGGAGTAGGGAATTGCATTTTTCAGTTTGTAAGATTGAGGGGCATGGATTGTAAAATATTATGTTATTGAAGATTCATTTGAGTTGTTTTATCAGACTGTCTTCTTAGTTTACATGTTGTTCTCTTTTTCTTGTCTATATGTAGCATCTTTGATCTATGGATTCCTGAGGCAGTAGAGGATTTGTTGTCATCTTTCCCATCTTTCATCATTTATCACTTAGACACTTGTTGTTTTTCTTCTTGTATGGAGGTAGCATCTTTGATCTATGGATTCTTGAGGCGATAGAGGATTGGTTGTCGTCTTGCCCATCTTTCAATGTTGATCACTTAGACACTTGTTATTTTTCTTCTTGTCTTGAGGTATCATGTTTGATATATGGATTCCTGAGGCAGTAGAGGATTTGTTGTCATCTTTCCCATATTTCATAATTTATCACTCAGATGCTTCTTGTTTTTCTTCTTTTCTGGAGATAGCATATTTGATCTATGGATTCCTGAGGCGGTAAAGGATCTCTGTCAGCTTGCCCATATTTCATCGTTTATCACTCGGACGCTTGTTGTTTTTCTTCTTGTCTGGATGTAGCATCTTTGATCTATGGATTCCTGAGGTAGTAGAGGATATGTTGTCATCTTGCCCATGTTTCATCGTTTATCACTCAGACACATTATTTCTTCCTTCTACTCATCACCTCGTAAATCCTTTTGTCTGATAGGTAGTTTAAATTCCTCCATTAAGCACGATACTTATGAATCCATAGCCCAACAGTCCATGACTGATCTACAACAACCTCTTTTGTATTTTCCTTTCTTTGAAGTCTTGTCCTGACTCCCTAATTTTAACCCACTTGAAACAAATTTAATGTTACCAGGCTTACCCCCATTTACAATCTGGGGGTGACTCTTGGAGTGATAACACCATGGATGTTACACTACCCCTTGTGGCCACCCAGGTAGACTCATCACATGATCTAACTAGAGCTGACAAAGCCACCCGGTTCATTGAGCGAATCCATCACATCTGCCAATAGGTTCAGGATATTTTACAGATGTCCAATGTCAAGTATAAGTAGCGCCATGATCAACATCGGGTGCTACACCAGTTTCAGGTGGGATACAAAGTTTGGTTTCACTTGTAGAAAGAATGCCTTATAGGGCCTCAACGGAAGCCTTATGGACCCCACACCATCAAAAAGATTGTGGGTGAAAAACAAATCAAGCTAAACCTTCCCCCCTTCCTTGGATTACACCCAGTGTTCAGTGTGGACCTCCTTCAACCTTATTTCCCACCATTATTGGACACCTATGAGATAGAAGAATAGTTGACACCAATAAAGGTCAACTCTGACTACATGGAACAAGAATCCACTGATCAAATCGTGGAAACACAGGTCAAGGCAACTCACCAGCAGAGGATCCATCTTTATCGGGTTTTCAAAGCAGGGTAGCTATTGCACCAAGGCAAGTGGCTCACGCAGGGCCAAATTCAACAGAAATTTCCTCATCTGATGGGGGAACTCAACGCAATGGATACCATTTATTCCTAATGGGTAAGCATTGATCTAGGAGGATCTCAGCGGCCACCCACCTTGTTCAGCTGGCTCAAAACATTTTTTTGGCAACTTACTATTTTTAGCATTTTTTTGGTTCCTGAACTTCCGGGGCCATTTTGAGGACCTAAACGACATTTTTTCACGATCATGCACCTTAATTATACTCGAAGGATCTGATTGAGCCCCCTAAATGAATAACATCTTCAATACCTTTCCAACGAGATATCATGCGCCCTAAACAGATATCATATGCAAACGTTACGACCATGGGAAGTTGATGTACTAACTTACCCCAATGGGGCCCACATGACTTTTGGCACTGCATATCCTAGGGTTATTTTTTTGGATGTCTATGGTTTTGGAATTCATTTTTATTGTAAAAAGGCCTTCAGAGCCTCATTGTACTCATCTAATTTTGAATGAGCGTAGCCATCACATCTCTTCTTAGAGATAAGCTGCCACCATTCTAGAAAGCTTGTGTTCAGTCTGCATTTTAGAGTTTTCAGCATATTTCTTATTTAATAGAAGTCAAGTTTTACTGTATCTTTGTTATTGTTCATTGTGTCTCTATGTTAATATTATAAATATGTGGTTTCATTTCTCTCCGCTCATAAATTTGGATAATGCAACAATTGTGTTCAAGGATCAGGTTTGAGCATAAAGTTGTGAAGATAAATTGTGACAGTCAAAGCATAATATTTCTGGCAAAGAAACCATATTATCATTCCAATACTAAGAGTATTGATGCACAATACCATTTCATGAGATACATGGTGGAAAGCAACAAGGTGTTGTTGGAGAAAATAGACATGTTGGAAAAAATAACAGACTCTTTGACCAAGTGTGTGAGTGTTGTGAAGTTCTCTTGGTGCAAAGAGGCAATGGGAATTTCTACCTTGGTTCTATGAACAAAATTTTAGGTACTCATGTTTCAACAAAGAAGACATAAAGTGGGATAATGCTGGGTTGTTATATTCTTTGCAATGAAAGCCTAGTTGAGGTGGATCGACTAGGAGTGAAAGTTGAAATCAAGCTCAAAGTTATCAATTGGGCACATTCAAATTCGAAGTGATCGACAACAAGTCAAAGAGGTCGTCCTTCAAGAGGAAGAAAAGAGATCGTGTGACAACCGATTGAATACTGAATGAAGTTTGAATGGTAATTTGATTGTAATAGAATCTTGAGATTCACGGAATTTTTATCCAATGATCTGCATGAATCTATAACCTTTTTTGGATGTCTTTTCTTTAGGGGTTTTCCTACTATAAATCCTATACATAAGGCGTGTTGTATTTGTATTAATTTGATCTTCATGCTAATCTTTAGTAGTAGGTTGTTGGTCATGTAGATTTAAGTTGAATTGGTTGCAGGGTTGTTCTTGTTTAAGTAAAGAGGGTATGATGTTGATTGTGTCTTAAGTGTAGACCAAGGTTAGACATTTAACCTTTATTCTGAATGAATAAGACAACAAGAGAGAAAGACAGTCAAGAAATATTGGTTTTCCCATTTGGGTTTCCAAGGTAAAATATCTGTGTACTATGTGTTTTCTTTGTCATTTTTTTTTTTGATTAAATCTTTCTTCTTCTCTTCTACTAGGTTTAGTGTGGAAGTATAATTTCCTAACAATACTTCCTATCATATGTTTCAAAACCATTAAGTCCATTTTATGAGTTTTGAAGTCTCGTGGAATAAGTTTTAGGGATCAACCATGAATATTACAATCAACCTAGAATATTAATAATCATCCATATTAATAATTGACCATGCATATTCATATGCATAATATAATTCATTTCCTCCCACTAGTATGAAAACAAAGAAGAGGGGAGAAGAAGAGAAGACACATCCTATAGAGGTCCAGGGAGATAAGTGCTAAAACTTCCTTACTCATGCATCACTAATTCTAATGCACTCCATCTAGAGTTTTGCACTTTCTTGTGTTGAATTAGGCCTATATTAGGTCACATATATTGTGCCCATATTATTCTTGAGGATGTAATCGATACCTCTAATAGCTCATTGAATTGTGTCTGAAGGATAGCTAGTCCACGTATTGGAAAGATTTGCTTAATATATTATAACTCCAAACCAAAGTCCAGACTCCTTATAATTGCCACTAATCAGATCCCAAAATATACCGCCTCCCTTGGATGGCTCCACAAATGCTCTAGGAAACCAAGGGTGTGTGATATTGAACTCTTAAATATACAATGGGATATCCTCAAGATTGGTGTTTCCCATGACATTGATAATTCATGCAAATGATAAAATGAAGCAACTTAAAATAGATGTCCATAAATGCAAAATCTATGTTATTTTATTGCATTAATTATCTTTAAAAAAAAAACTTATTCGCACTCATAAACGCATAGAAGGTAACCATTAGTGAACATAGAATTAATCTAATCAAACATGTAATTTTAAATCTCAACTTTCCCTCGACACTATCATGCTATAGTTACTAGAATAAAATGAAATACTAGTTCCTTTATTACCTTTTTTCCTCTATTCAAGAAATGACATCCTCATAACCACATTCTTATCACTCTTCTAGTCTTGTCAAAAGGAATTTCCATCCCTCGTTTTTCAACCTATGAATTATTCATCCCTTCGAATGCCATTACATCCCTCATTTTTCAACCTATGAATTATTCATCCCTTCTAATGGCATGAAGTGTAATATCTAAGGTCTTACAAGGTCATATATGCACAATAAGCCTATATTTGCAATATTATCTTCACTTACATCACCGTAAGTGAAAAAAAAGGGTCACAACCCAATTTAACCCAACATACATACTTCGATATAAGACTAATAACAATTTTACAACAAATATGTTAATGTTGACAACAAATCTCTTCATGAGCTTATAAAGCATGTATAAACTCTACAATTATTCCATTTTTTTCATGGCAATGAATGGGATCTTTAATAAACACCTTTTAAGTTTTTTATTTTTATTGAAAATTAAAAAAAATCATTGATGGCAAACAATTAAGGAGTAATTTCAGGACTTTTTACAAGAAAGCAGGGTCTGCTAAAGACAAGCCACCGTATGGCATAGCCAGAGGCCAAACTTGGTGAATTAAATATAAATGCACTGCCAAAACATAGTTAGTTCAAAATTGGTCTCACTAATATGTATGGGTGCTTAGTTCGATTTTTTGGAGTTTTATGGGTATATTTTCCAATCAATTTTTATTGAAATCCTGTTAAAAATTGTTGGAACTTTAGATTTGAGTGATTGAATCTGTATAATTCGAGTGCCCCTAAAGTTTCCAAGTGTTGAATTCATTTATGCATTCAAAAATTCAATTTAAATAACAAAAAATAGTGATTTCACCTAGATCTGTTTGTTGAATTCCAATAAAAATGTTCAAAAAGTCTAATATTTAGACAAAGTAGCTTTGCATAAGCATACAAATATTAGAATTAATAATATCAAATGCCATCTGGCCATCCTAACAGGGACTCTTGATGGAAACCTAAACCACAACCCATTGGTTTTCAAATAGAGAATATCATAGAAATTCACAACAGAAACAACTCTTCATCTTCTCAATTGGATTTTAATTATTGTAATTCAGAAGTCTAGTTATAAATATTTTGTGAATGAGGCTGCTCTGGGAACAATGGTAATGATTTGCTGGAGAAAATCATCCATAATAAATCACGCAGTAAAAATGATTTGCAAATTACCCTCACCAACTACTTGGCCTTTCAATTTTTTTCAATATCCTTTTGAGATAATCCGGCCCTCATAACTCTCAATTATGTCTGTTGTTGAAAGGTCTCTAGATTTTTCAATGGCATATTTGGTTATATTCATGTATCCATAGCTTCCTAGTAGTGTACCTACATAATAATCATCTAGTTTTGACATCTCTATTCTAGCAACAATGCCTCTTTGTTGAAAAAACTACAATAAAATATTTCATTATCATATTTAGAGCACCAGCTACAAAGATCCTTTAATTATCTTGTTTATTTGTTTAGTATTGGCAACTATTTTGTTTAGTATTGGCATATAGACTTCATATTGAAACTCTTCACATGCTCAAGGACTCTAGGACTATTATTGAGTGGTTGAACAACATGGGAGAACTTCAAGCAATCTCCCTCTCAACTTGGAAGGACA
>SNQJ01S0019645.1:357407-400267 GCA_010110895.2 Picea sitchensis
GGAGAGATTTAGGAGTAGGGAATTGCATTTTTCAGTTTGTAAGATTGAGGGGCATGGATTGTAAAATATTATGTTATTGAAGATTCATTTGAGTTGTTTTATCAGACTGTCTTCTTAGTTTACATGTTGTTCTCTTTTTCTTGTCTATATGTAGCATCTTTGATCTATGGATTCCTGAGGCAGTAGAGGATTTGTTGTCATCTTTCCCATCTTTCATCATTTATCACTTAGACACTTGTTGTTTTTCTTCTTGTATGGAGGTAGCATCTTTGATCTATGGATTCTTGAGGCGATAGAGGATTGGTTGTCGTCTTGCCCATCTTTCAATGTTGATCACTTAGACACTTGTTATTTTTCTTCTTGTCTTGAGGTATCATGTTTGATATATGGATTCCTGAGGCAGTAGAGGATTTGTTGTCATCTTTCCCATATTTCATAATTTATCACTCAGATGCTTCTTGTTTTTCTTCTTTTCTGGAGATAGCATATTTGATCTATGGATTCCTGAGGCGGTAAAGGATCTCTGTCAGCTTGCCCATATTTCATCGTTTATCACTCGGACGCTTGTTGTTTTTCTTCTTGTCTGGATGTAGCATCTTTGATCTATGGATTCCTGAGGTAGTAGAGGATATGTTGTCATCTTGCCCATGTTTCATCGTTTATCACTCAGACACATTATTTCTTCCTTCTACTCATCACCTCGTAAATCCTTTTGTCTGATAGGTAGTTTAAATTCCTCCATTAAGCACGATACTTATGAATCCATAGCCCAACAGTCCATGACTGATCTACAACAACCTCTTTTGTATTTTCCTTTCTTTGAAGTCTTGTCCTGACTCCCTAATTTTAACCCACTTGAAACAAATTTAATGTTACCAGGCTTACCCCCATTTACAATCTGGGGGTGACTCTTGGAGTGATAACACCATGGATGTTACACTACCCCTTGTGGCCACCCAGGTAGACTCATCACATGATCTAACTAGAGCTGACAAAGCCACCCGGTTCATTGAGCGAATCCATCACATCTGCCAATAGGTTCAGGATATTTTACAGATGTCCAATGTCAAGTATAAGTAGCGCCATGATCAACATCGGGTGCTACACCAGTTTCAGGTGGGATACAAAGTTTGGTTTCACTTGTAGAAAGAATGCCTTATAGGGCCTCAACGGAAGCCTTATGGACCCCACACCATCAAAAAGATTGTGGGTGAAAAACAAATCAAGCTAAACCTTCCCCCCTTCCTTGGATTACACCCAGTGTTCAGTGTGGACCTCCTTCAACCTTATTTCCCACCATTATTGGACACCTATGAGATAGAAGAATAGTTGACACCAATAAAGGTCAACTCTGACTACATGGAACAAGAATCCACTGATCAAATCGTGGAAACACAGGTCAAGGCAACTCACCAGCAGAGGATCCATCTTTATCGGGTTTTCAAAGCAGGGTAGCTATTGCACCAAGGCAAGTGGCTCACGCAGGGCCAAATTCAACAGAAATTTCCTCATCTGATGGGGGAACTCAACGCAATGGATACCATTTATTCCTAATGGGTAAGCATTGATCTAGGAGGATCTCAGCGGCCACCCACCTTGTTCAGCTGGCTCAAAACATTTTTTTGGCAACTTACTATTTTTAGCATTTTTTTGGTTCCTGAACTTCCGGGGCCATTTTGAGGACCTAAACGACATTTTTTCACGATCATGCACCTTAATTATACTCGAAGGATCTGATTGAGCCCCCTAAATGAATAACATCTTCAATACCTTTCCAACGAGATATCATGCGCCCTAAACAGATATCATATGCAAACGTTACGACCATGGGAAGTTGATGTACTAACTTACCCCAATGGGGCCCACATGACTTTTGGCACTGCATATCCTAGGGTTATTTTTTTGGATGTCTATGGTTTTGGAATTCATTTTTATTGTAAAAAGGCCTTCAGAGCCTCATTGTACTCATCTAATTTTGAATGAGCGTAGCCATCACATCTCTTCTTAGAGATAAGCTGCCACCATTCTAGAAAGCTTGTGTTCAGTCTGCATTTTAGAGTTTTCAGCATATTTCTTATTTAATAGAAGTCAAGTTTTACTGTATCTTTGTTATTGTTCATTGTGTCTCTATGTTAATATTATAAATATGTGGTTTCATTTCTCTCCGCTCATAAATTTGGATAATGCAACAATTGTGTTCAAGGATCAGGTTTGAGCATAAAGTTGTGAAGATAAATTGTGACAGTCAAAGCATAATATTTCTGGCAAAGAAACCATATTATCATTCCAATACTAAGAGTATTGATGCACAATACCATTTCATGAGATACATGGTGGAAAGCAACAAGGTGTTGTTGGAGAAAATAGACATGTTGGAAAAAATAACAGACTCTTTGACCAAGTGTGTGAGTGTTGTGAAGTTCTCTTGGTGCAAAGAGGCAATGGGAATTTCTACCTTGGTTCTATGAACAAAATTTTAGGTACTCATGTTTCAACAAAGAAGACATAAAGTGGGATAATGCTGGGTTGTTATATTCTTTGCAATGAAAGCCTAGTTGAGGTGGATCGACTAGGAGTGAAAGTTGAAATCAAGCTCAAAGTTATCAATTGGGCACATTCAAATTCGAAGTGATCGACAACAAGTCAAAGAGGTCGTCCTTCAAGAGGAAGAAAAGAGATCGTGTGACAACCGATTGAATACTGAATGAAGTTTGAATGGTAATTTGATTGTAATAGAATCTTGAGATTCACGGAATTTTTATCCAATGATCTGCATGAATCTATAACCTTTTTTGGATGTCTTTTCTTTAGGGGTTTTCCTACTATAAATCCTATACATAAGGCGTGTTGTATTTGTATTAATTTGATCTTCATGCTAATCTTTAGTAGTAGGTTGTTGGTCATGTAGATTTAAGTTGAATTGGTTGCAGGGTTGTTCTTGTTTAAGTAAAGAGGGTATGATGTTGATTGTGTCTTAAGTGTAGACCAAGGTTAGACATTTAACCTTTATTCTGAATGAATAAGACAACAAGAGAGAAAGACAGTCAAGAAATATTGGTTTTCCCATTTGGGTTTCCAAGGTAAAATATCTGTGTACTATGTGTTTTCTTTGTCATTTTTTTTTTTGATTAAATCTTTCTTCTTCTCTTCTACTAGGTTTAGTGTGGAAGTATAATTTCCTAACAATACTTCCTATCATATGTTTCAAAACCATTAAGTCCATTTTATGAGTTTTGAAGTCTCGTGGAATAAGTTTTAGGGATCAACCATGAATATTACAATCAACCTAGAATATTAATAATCATCCATATTAATAATTGACCATGCATATTCATATGCATAATATAATTCATTTCCTCCCACTAGTATGAAAACAAAGAAGAGGGGAGAAGAAGAGAAGACACATCCTATAGAGGTCCAGGGAGATAAGTGCTAAAACTTCCTTACTCATGCATCACTAATTCTAATGCACTCCATCTAGAGTTTTGCACTTTCTTGTGTTGAATTAGGCCTATATTAGGTCACATATATTGTGCCCATATTATTCTTGAGGATGTAATCGATACCTCTAATAGCTCATTGAATTGTGTCTGAAGGATAGCTAGTCCACGTATTGGAAAGATTTGCTTAATATATTATAACTCCAAACCAAAGTCCAGACTCCTTATAATTGCCACTAATCAGATCCCAAAATATACCGCCTCCCTTGGATGGCTCCACAAATGCTCTAGGAAACCAAGGGTGTGTGATATTGAACTCTTAAATATACAATGGGATATCCTCAAGATTGGTGTTTCCCATGACATTGATAATTCATGCAAATGATAAAATGAAGCAACTTAAAATAGATGTCCATAAATGCAAAATCTATGTTATTTTATTGCATTAATTATCTTTAAAAAAAAAACTTATTCGCACTCATAAACGCATAGAAGGTAACCATTAGTGAACATAGAATTAATCTAATCAAACATGTAATTTTAAATCTCAACTTTCCCTCGACACTATCATGCTATAGTTACTAGAATAAAATGAAATACTAGTTCCTTTATTACCTTTTTTCCTCTATTCAAGAAATGACATCCTCATAACCACATTCTTATCACTCTTCTAGTCTTGTCAAAAGGAATTTCCATCCCTCGTTTTTCAACCTATGAATTATTCATCCCTTCGAATGCCATTACATCCCTCATTTTTCAACCTATGAATTATTCATCCCTTCTAATGGCATGAAGTGTAATATCTAAGGTCTTACAAGGTCATATATGCACAATAAGCCTATATTTGCAATATTATCTTCACTTACATCACCGTAAGTGAAAAAAAAGGGTCACAACCCAATTTAACCCAACATACATACTTCGATATAAGACTAATAACAATTTTACAACAAATATGTTAATGTTGACAACAAATCTCTTCATGAGCTTATAAAGCATGTATAAACTCTACAATTATTCCATTTTTTTCATGGCAATGAATGGGATCTTTAATAAACACCTTTTAAGTTTTTTAT
The DNA here is from genome assembly GCA_010110895.2 of Picea sitchensis. Lineage (NCBI taxonomy): Eukaryota > Viridiplantae > Streptophyta > Pinopsida > Pinales > Pinaceae > Picea > Picea sitchensis. The sequence goes on from SNQJ01S0019645.1 coordinate 361,924, forward strand.
TTTTATTGAAAATTAAAAAAAATCATTGATGGCAAACAATTAAGGAGTAATTTCAGGACTTTTTACAAGAAAGCAGGGTCTGCTAAAGACAAGCCACCGTATGGCATAGCCAGAGGCCAAACTTGGTGAATTAAATATAAATGCACTGCCAAAACATAGTTAGTTCAAAATTGGTCTCACTAATATGTATGGGTGCTTAGTTCGATTTTTTGGAGTTTTATGGGTATATTTTCCAATCAATTTTTATTGAAATCCTGTTAAAAATTGTTGGAACTTTAGATTTGAGTGATTGAATCTGTATAATTCGAGTGCCCCTAAAGTTTCCAAGTGTTGAATTCATTTATGCATTCAAAAATTCAATTTAAATAACAAAAAATAGTGATTTCACCTAGATCTGTTTGTTGAATTCCAATAAAAATGTTCAAAAAGTCTAATATTTAGACAAAGTAGCTTTGCATAAGCATACAAATATTAGAATTAATAATATCAAATGCCATCTGGCCATCCTAACAGGGACTCTTGATGGAAACCTAAACCACAACCCATTGGTTTTCAAATAGAGAATATCATAGAAATTCACAACAGAAACAACTCTTCATCTTCTCAATTGGATTTTAATTATTGTAATTCAGAAGTCTAGTTATAAATATTTTGTGAATGAGGCTGCTCTGGGAACAATGGTAATGATTTGCTGGAGAAAATCATCCATAATAAATCACGCAGTAAAAATGATTTGCAAATTACCCTCACCAACTACTTGGCCTTTCAATTTTTTTCAATATCCTTTTGAGATAATCCGGCCCTCATAACTCTCAATTATGTCTGTTGTTGAAAGGTCTCTAGATTTTTCAATGGCATATTTGGTTATATTCATGTATCCATAGCTTCCTAGTAGTGTACCTACATAATAATCATCTAGTTTTGACATCTCTATTCTAGCAACAATGCCTCTTTGTTGAAAAAACTACAATAAAATATTTCATTATCATATTTAGAGCACCAGCTACAAAGATCCTTTAATTATCTTGTTTATTTGTTTAGTATTGGCAACTATTTTGTTTAGTATTGGCATATAGACTTCATATTGAAACTCTTCACATGCTCAAGGACTCTAGGACTATTATTGAGTGGTTGAACAACATGGGAGAACTTCAAGCAATCTCCCTCTCAACTTGGAAGGACAGAATTAGACTACTTCAATTCACCTTCAAAAAACTCAACTACAAACACATCTATCGTGAACATAACAAATCAACGGACCATCTATCAAAGGTTTCTCTCCAGAAAAAACGGGTATAATAAATTATAATCACTAGATAGATGGTCATGAGGGCCCTCCTCTTTTTCTAACTCTCTTCTAAGATCATCTTCTCTCACCACAGTGGTCTCTTATGATCTGAAAATTGGATTTTACTTCTGGTCTCAAAAATACTATTCTATTAAAAAGAAAACTGGTTTTTTTGCTAGTCCAGACAACCCCCTAGCAACTTTCTTTGTTGTTATCGCCTTTACTTCTTTTCTAAACTTTCCATCCTCTTTGGTCGAGAGACCACTATAGGCGAAAATTGTTTTCTTTTATCAGTAGCCTCATCAGCTGCAATTGTAACCATATGTTTTGAGAACACATTATATATTAATATAACGGAGAAATTTTCCCGTTGGAAAAAAAAAAAAACTATTTTGAAACAACCAGTTGCTCTATCTTGCAAATGAAAAGAAAGATCACAAAGAACCTTTCCCCCCTTAAATTTAAAGGCACGAGAAAATCTATCCTTCAAACCTAAGCGATGTGCGAAGGGACTATATGCATTTAAATAGCACGTGCATATAAAGTAACTTGTTATCTAAGGTCGTTGTTATATAGAAACAGACATTGTTATTAACCAAGTAGATAACAAGATACATTCCAAAGCATTATTTCAGGTTAGAGTTGTCTCCGTGATTTAAATTAGGCATTAAATTATAGGTATTTTAAGCAATCATAATTATATATAAATTTAACCCTACATAATAAGTATTGTTATGAAATCAATTCATATACAAGCATGTAGCTTCACAATATAGATAGAGTATCGAAATTTCAAGATACTTTAAGTAAAAATCATGGGAGCTTCATCTTGTTGATCGATATCTCATCATGTACATTTATAAAGGGGGTTTTAAAATTGTAAAAAATAGAGTCAATATATTGTAAATATTGTGGGGGGATGCAGAGTATGGGGATTTTATAGGTTCGAAGGGGTATAAATAGGGGCATCTCCTAAAAATAGGGGATATTTAGTTAAAGATAGGGGTTTTTTAATTGGAAAGTGGTTCAACAAAAATAATTTTATGAGTAATTTATCAATATCTAATGAAATTATAAGGATTCTTTAATATCCCATGAACACATGTGCAATGTCACAAGTTCACTGAGTACAGATCTTGTGTAAGAAAGTAAATAAATTTGGAATCATCAACCATTACTAACCATTATTGAATCAAACTCATACACCATTTTTCTTTTTCAATAGATCTAATGGTTCACATTGCCTAAACCAAGATTTGGTACAAAATGTAAAACCCAAACAAGTAAAAACTTACATAAATGAACTCAACAACATGTAAATCATTTTATGATAGGTTAATGATTTATACAATTAATGATAACCACCAATTGGATATGCAATTCTACATAAGGAGCAATATGGAACCGATACGTAGACTTTTTGAAAACAAATCTACTTATAATCATGGTGAGGATGGAGGAGTCGTGATCCATCTCATTGCTCCTATCGATGACAACTAACTAGCATCCAAGTGTGGTGGACAACTCTCCTCCCAACTAACCCCTTAGTCAATGCCACTAAGAGCCCCTAAGTCATCAATCAACAACCTATGGCAGCTTATATTCCTCTCTCTTTCTACAAAAGCCAGAGCTCCAAGTATAATCCTCGAGATAAATATTACTCCAAGGAAAATATTCCTTCAACACTTCCTCAATATCCATTAAATAATTATTCTTCACATCCATCCATGCATATATTTCGAGATCCACTTGTCATCAAGCAATTAACTCTTATTTTTAATCAACATCTTTTAGTTAACCTTTCTTTATTTATCTTTTCCCTTCATTTCATTTTAGTAATGTAACAAACCCAACCCCCTAAGTAGCATTTAAGGGAACAAGGTGATAAAATTCCGTTCTCCTTAAAGGAGAACGGACTTTATTTTTGATGATGCCATCATCTTCTACTCATCAAGATCTTTCCAACGATTGTGATTTCGTTCAAATCTGAGTTCTGGATCGAAATTTATGGCCTCTCAAAGTTTGGGTCACTTCACTACCACCTATCATCCACATCGTACCCTATAATCAACATTTATCCCACATGGAACTAACATGGCCCTCTAATACACATGTCACACTTGGTGGCACAGACGTGGCATTGGCCACGTCTTATCTCTACCCGTGCTCTATCAGAATTTTTCTGTCGCAATCCTTCTCCATTGGGGTTCTTTAGACTTTGACATATCGATGGACTGGGTTCTATATCGGATTGTCCATGTCGAGGTACATATATATAATCCACCTTGAAATGTGCCTTGTGGCAGATGACTAGGATCCTCTCTCGAAGATCCTTCGATTTTGATATATCGACAACCAGTGTGTCACCTCGGAGCTCCCCCCAGGGATGTATTTCCTAATCAATCCCAAAAGGTCATCACAATGGATGGAAATGATCTCCCCTCGGAGCTCCCCCATCCCTGACAGATCTACGATTAGATCTACATCTTGGGTCTCCTTCCTCAAAGTTTCTCCCCATGATCTATTATGATTTACCCCTTGCAATGAATGGATTAGATCTCCTCTCAGGACTTCTCCTGTCCCAACATATCGATGGTCAGGATTGCATCTCAGAGCTCCTCCCCTAAACTGAAACTCTTTGTTCAATTATATAAAGCATCTAGCAATGGACGGCTAGGATTTCCCCTTGGAGCTCCTCCATCTGGATGGGTGAATGACTAGATCAACTTCTGGATACTTCTTCGACACTGATTGATCGATGGTCTAAATATTCCTTTCAAACTCCTCCATTGGAGTGTGTCCCAGGGATTCACTCTGATGGGTACTCTGCGATGGATGACCCAGATATCCCTCCCAAAGATCTGTCGGTTACGATTTGGAATGAGTGCATAGGTTTTCCCCAGCCTCTTTCTCATATGACCCTAGATCTACGGAAACTATTAGGGCGACACCTGTCATCCCCAAGACATGATGGTGAGACCTGTGGCATAACTACTTCTCAACACAGGTTCCTCCATGTATGCTTGATGTGGCGTACATGTTTTCACCAAAGTACTCGGCTTATCCATTCAGGTGGTGACACCTGTCCTTTGCACATTGGAAGGGTGACATCACTTGCATCAGCATGACGACACTTCCTTCCTAGTCATGTTCCGAGGAACCACCCAGATCTATGATTAGGATTTCTTCCGGTAGGCTCCAATGGATGATCGATATGGCTCCATCAAAGTCTTTCCTTCAAGGTATTTTTGTCTTAGTGGTCCAATTGACACCGAACGTTCCACTACAATGATCAGTCTTGATCCCTCCAAATTCTCTCTTGATGGATCAATGATTTGGGTTAATTCTGATTCCCAATCTAGTATAATTGTGGAATACTCTTTGGGTTCTTGACGATCAATGGTTGAGGTCATCCTCGACCTCACACCAATCAACATGATATATCATTGCTCAGAATATCCTCCATTAGAGTCCTATTATGAACCTGAACATAGTGCTCCTCGACTACTTTGACCTCAAATCGGTGAGTGAGATCTACCCATCCTTGGATCCAACGGTCGATGGATAAGGTTGAGTATTCCAAATGCCTAGGACCTAAAAAGGGTCCCCCCCCATCCTTCTTTCAATCACCAGTTGCTACGTGTTCCTTCTGGACATGTTGGTAGTCCTCGTCAGCATGGTACGTCATGATTACACCACCCCTTCACTTGGTCTCGTCAAACGAGACCCACAATGATCTACAATGTGTTATCACCATAACAATTCAGTATGGACTACAAATTTCAAATTTAACAGAGGGCTAAAGTAGTGTAGAGATACAGAATGATTTGAAGGACCGGGATACATCTGGCGGAGAAGGGCCAATAAAATGGAGGCCTGAAAGGTGGGGCTTGGTGAACCATAGATCTTGAAGTGGCCCATATCGACAGCCAAGACCCATATCGGGAAGAGAAATAGCACAAGGTTTAATTATGTGAGAGCGAGCCAGGGAAAATACCATGGTTTCATTTCGTGGATGTGTGGCGCAACTAGAGGTACATCGGGAAAAAAAGAGGTCTACCCAAAACCATTTTTTCCAACCCCCGATATTGAAAGTTGATGGGACCTAGCGGACTGTAGATCTTGAAGCATCCAGATCGACGGCCAAGACCCATATCGGACAATGAAGTAGCACGAAGGATAATTGTTTGAGTTCAGGCTGGGGAAAATACCATGGTTTCATTTCGCGGATGCGTGGCACCATCAGAGGCATATCGGGGCAAAAATCAGTCTACCTGAAACCATTTTTTCCAACCCCCGATATCGAAAGGTGCATATAAAAGGATGACCCCGGTCATTATTTTATGATATTTCAAAGCACTCGAATGTTTGAAAATTGGCGCAAACCCTCCATTTGAAATTAAAGCTCAACGGTGAACCAGATTCACACATACTGCATATTTACAGGTATTTTTCATCATGGCCACCAACCCTGTCGTTTTATCCATGAAAGAGAAAGATTTTGCCTCTAAATAAGAAGCCCTAATTGACAGGGATTCGGATGTATTTGACACAGAAATAACAGTCTCACCCATTTTCGTGCCCAGATCTAATTTGCTAGACAATGTTGGAAAACGGATATCCTTCCTCGAAGCAGCCCAAGTCTCCATTACCCCTTACGCCGTAGAAGTCATTTTCCCTTTCCCAGAGTTCATAAGATGGTGTGCAGAACAATATTCACAGGAAGAAAAGGTCATTTTGAATAAGTTAGGGTCAAAGGTCTTATGCGAAGTAGATAGTCCATCAATTCAACACACCCTCAGTATACCAGAGTCTTCCACCACAGTGTCAGAGACCTTCGGGGAAGAGAAAATGATCACAGTCTACAGAGAATGTCCCCCCTAAGTAAAAACCCTATTTTTGCAAACCATTATTAAACCTGAACACCATTCTGAGATTTTTTCATTACCTATCAATGTAAACATCATGGTTATTGAAGTCCAGTCAGCTTGTTCCATATTTAGTCAAATTTTAGGGTTGGATAACAACATGTTTGTAGTAGAATTCATGTTGGGTTTCCTGTTGACCTTTTTTATGTCAGAGTCCAGTCAGTCGGTTTGCATAAGTTTTGAAAAGTTCATCACTGAAAATATGCACCAACGGGTGGTAAATTTCAATTCATTGAGACACTTCAGATACTACACGCACTTGCTAAGAATGTTCTTGGAATCAAACAAGACCGAATTCCCTGAAGCAACATTCATCTTGACTGAATGAAAAAGGATCACCATGCTTATTTTCATAAATAATATCATGTCCAGGGTTTATACTCTCATCTTCGGCACAGACCTACCAAGGGTTTTGGAAGAAATGAAAAGTTCTTTGCAACCGAGTCCAGAGAATAGTGTGGAAGATTGGATGTTGTTCATACAATCTACTGTAATTTGGGTATATGGTTATCAAGAAGGACCTTACCTTTTACCAGTCTTTTTGACAGCCATAGTCTTTTCCTTAGAGTTCATCAAACAAAGGATCATTTCAGAGACAGAGCATTTTCTAAAAACGCACAAGGCATCTAACTTAAAATTCCCTTTCATGATAGGGCCATTTGTGGTAAAGAACAGGTCCTGTTTACCTTAGATCCAAGACAAACTTAGTGAATTTGGGTTTACATAGTTACAAGGGAGGAGATGTGACCCACACCATATCATATCGAAAAGAATATTGATAAGCAAACAAGGCCTCTACGACCATGAGCAGGTTGAAGAATTTGATAAATTGGCAAACTTGGAAGCATGTGCAGATATGGAAGTCACTTTGCAGCTTGATCATACAAAACAAATAGATTCTTCCCCTCAGAATATCCAGACATAGAAAACTTCTCCAAAGTTGATTATTAAAGCTCCAAAGATGAGTGTTTATAACAAGAGGAGTAGTTCAAAGGCATTGGGTGCCAGTAGTTAGAAAAATATTCTCAAGAAAATGAAAATCACGCCATCTTCTCAGATAGTGGACCTGGAAGACGAAGAACCTAAAGAGAAAATGAGCATGGATATGGTGTAAAGTTCAACCAAGAACGAAGAGGCTGGTATAGGAAGCATGCCACAAAGTGAAAGCAACTCGAGGGTTTTCAACAAAAAGAAACATGTATATAGAAAGACACCTGGGGCAGTTTATCAATCCAAAGAAGACTTAATGAACCAATATGATGTGAAGGGAAGTATGTCCAATAGTGAAATAAGAGAATTGTTTCCTGAGGTTGAGCCAGCATAAGGCTTCCCTGCTCTCAGTCAGGGATGTGGAAAGAAATAAATTTAACATAGCAGTGGCAGATGATGATAAAGTGTCTGAAATCAAGATGCATTATGAAAATATTGGTGCCCTAGACAAAGTAAAGTTCCATAGGAATGTCAATGACATGCTATATTCAGACTACCTAAGTTTGAGTCTGAGGGTTTCGAGATTGACAAAACATGCACTCAAATTATATGGACAATTGAAGAAGGAGAAATCATCCAGCAAAGCCTAGAAAACATAGGTCAAAAGATTAAAATCTGAAGGCCCTCAAGGGGTAAAGGATTCTTTAGATGAGAAAGAGAAGATGATACAAAGCCTAAAGAAGAAGCTAAATATGTCCTCCATAGAACATCCACAGACAATAGAGCTAGCTTCTCTAGAGAAAGAGAAGGAGACATTCAAATAAGAAGCACTAAATTACAAAGCTAAAGTGTTACAGCTAGAAAAAGAGAAAGAGAATTTGTTACAAGGACAGGTAGAAACATCAGATATGGTTTCTATTGTACCTTCCAATACAGAAGCTGGATCAAGCAATGATGAATTAGTTCAGTCTATGTCCCAAGTAAGTATAAAGACAGGGAAGATCAAGAACCTTAAGGAGGTCATTGAAAATATGCAACAAGAGATGAAAATGAAAAATGAAAAGATGGCCCAATTCCAAAAAGAAAATCAAGATTTGCAAGAAAGGGTGAACAAGCTGAAATTAAGATTGAAGGGAAAAGCACTGTTGCAAGGGGCTAAACATGTGATCTGGGATGTTGTTGTTTCTAAAGTTGTTAAGTTCATGGTTTATCTAAATTTTATAAATGACAGAGACAACGTGTCTCTCATTGCCCGAAGCAAATGCACTGTTGTAAATGAGACACTGGTGAAAAATCCCTCAGAATGGGCCCAGAACGCTATTGATTTGATAAATTTTGTGCCCACTACTAGTCTTCAGACCATTGCGGTAAAGAACAAAACTTCCATGGTCATTTGGGCCAGGAGGATCATTTCTAAACAGAATTTGCTCAAATCGGTTCAAACCAAAGCTGTGCAAATGGAACAAAGTATACAAGAGTTTAAGGATACATTTGAACAATTGTTTATCAAGGGACTCCCACCATTTTGGGACGGTAAAGGGAAATTATACAATCAAGAAGAATGCAATTCTCTCCTCACTCATTGCAGAATGGATCATTCAAGATTTGAAGACCTGGAAGAGAGCCTGAAGGGAACCAGTTTGGTGGAACACTTGGCTGCAGAATTTGAAATTTTGAATATGTTCAAAAAAGTGAAGACCAAGCTGCCAACTATGTCTTATGCTACTTGCATTGACCTAGAGATTATGATAAAAGAAATGATGGATTACAAGATTCCTTCTGACTCACAGTGGAAGGAAATTGTGCGGCTGGGCAGGATGAAATGCATTTTTCCCGGAACCAGTAAGTAACCTCCAGGTGTCACCAAACCATAAAATTTGACAGAAGATCAGAGAGAGACAGATGGCATAGAGGAAGTCGAGTAGTCAAAAATATCTGTCCCTAATTTATGAAACATTTTTTGGTTAAATCATTGTAAATCGGTTTTCCTACCAAAACCATTGGCTTGTAATTATTGTAGTCAATTTTTAGACACTGAAACGCTTCAGTTTCAACCATTGCAATCAAGTTGTATAAGTACTAGGAGTTTTGAATGAATTAATGTTGGCAGAAGTGCAAGGGCACCTTTTTGGTTATTTCGAACTCTATTGTAACTTTCTGAAGCTGAATTGAATATATATGCAGAATCTTTTGAAGTCTCTATGAAAAAATTCTAATGGTGGTGATATGAGCTTTGTCTCCCTTTATTGTATGTATTTCCTATCTTCTTTTATTCCATTTTCATTTTCTTCTGTTTAAATTGGAGATTTAAAGGCCCAGAATTAATCTTGTGATTCTCTTGGCTTAAGCAATTTAAACTGTCTAATTTTCTTCTTAACGAATTCATAATTCATTTCAGTAATGCTCTGATGCAGTTATTTGTTTTCTCTATCTTCCCACACTCTACTTAATTTCAAGTTATAACTCAGATTCATCGCCTTATTTATCCTTTATCCTCTGGAGAGTTCTACCGGCTGATCATTGTTTTCATTCACTTTCATAATTTTGACTCCATATCCCTGAGTGTTCCTCCCCTTCCTTGCCAACAAATTTATAAAAACCCCACAAAACAAACTAAATATAGCCACTGATTATCAAAGAAATATCAAGTGACACGAGAGAGCCCTCTCTAAGTTGAGCAGGCTAGTGCTTCAACTCTAAAGTAGGTTGAAACAGTTACCTTTGTTGTTTGTCTATTAGCCAAACAAAATTTACCGAGTGCTAACACGACGAAGGTGTATCATGGATCTCTCCCTAATGGATGGCCTAGATTGTCCCTCACACTCCCCTTTTCGGACTACCTCCACCTTGGCATCCAAGGTCTTTCCGACCATGAGACTCTGACCATATTGACCACAAAGGACCTAATGGCCCAAAATCATCCATGAGCTCCCTCCGATAGATTAACGACACTCATTGCTCTCGAAGTGCATACTCCACAAGAGTCACACTCAGTGTCGATGGAGGGATAGGATATCTCTGCTTTGCCAGATCAATGGTTGAGATCCCATCTCGACTTCCTCCTAGTAAAGGGCCTATATTTAATCACCATGCAAAATATATGGCCATGATCCTCCGAAGTGAATTAGGGTTCCTCCACTGGATTCACAGTACGAGTTTAGACTTAGTCATTTTAGTGAGGGTTTTTCCTCGCGTTCTCCAATGGGGTTTTTGGGTTTTCAAGATCCCTCGTCTGGGTCCAAAGAATACCTCCGTTCGCCTAGGGTCTCGACACTGCGACACATAAGTACACACACACACACAAATATGAATCTTTATGAAAATGAAATGCAACATTACATACATCAAGTAGGGATATCTATCCAATCCAAATTATACCGAAATTTGGGTTATTTACCTATTTTCATGCCTATGTATGTTTGTATCCTTTCGATAATCATCCATTTCCTATGCTTGACACAAACTATATTTGTAGTTATTTCACTAAGGATAAAGGCTACTCAAAATCTTAGATATAGGACTTCTCATATATATGTATTATGTGTAAAAAAAATACCATTACTAGGAAGGGCACAACAAGCTCACCATTCAGGTATTCACATCAAACATCATCGTATGAATTATCAAATCCATTCATGCATTCAAGTTAATAAACAGAGCAATACAAGTTACTTATCTACAATTTCTAAGATATGTTGGCCACTATTGTAGGGTGAACCGCTCTCCGCACGACCGTAGGAAAGGTTTCACTAACCTATGCTATAGCCAACCACCCCCAAGCCAGGGTACGATGTCACGAGAGGATATCTACAAGATTTTTAGGAAGTCTCTACAACTTCTCTTCTCTATCTGTATCCAAATAATATCATCCTATGCACATATGTGTGTGTTCTCTTCCCTCTATCCATGTGCCTTCTTTTCATGTCTTCTCCCCCAGTACTTTGTGTATCATCCCAAAAGTTTCCTGAAGGTGTGTTTCCCACCCTTCCTTAAATTCCAAGGAAATTGTTCCAACTAATATCTTGACTGATAATCAGTTTTAAAGGACATGGATAGTTCATTTCTGCACCATTTTCAATTAGACAAGGCACTACCTGGAAGATTCATTTAAATCAGTAATTATCTCCCTCTTTCTAATTCCTCTCATGACTTCGTAACCTATGAAGGTCATCCCTTCAATGGTAGCTCAACATTTCTATGTTATATTAAAATCAAATATATACAATAAAAAAATAAATCAAGGTCCATTGTTTTTCCTTGTGTACATAAAATATATGTCTACAATTTGTCATAATAATATTTATATTTACAGACTGGGGGAAACAAGGGTGTTACAATCCCCTCCCCCTTAAAGGAACACCTCCCTTAGTGTTCTATCTGTCACAAACATTCTATATATAATAGTGAACAAAAAAAGGTATGCATGTTTCATGGCATCATCCATTTCCCAAGTTGCTTCATCGGGACCAAAGTGTTTCCATTGCACCTTGACTTGTGCAATGGTTATGTTCTTCAGAGGGATCTCTCTCCTGTCTAGGATACACTGTGGTTCTGGTAGGTACTCTCCCTCTAGCTCCACCTGGAGCATAGAATAGTTAATTATGTGAGAAACATCATGTATATATTTCTTTAATAAGGAAACATGGAAAACATTATGCTCCTTCATTGTGTGAGGCAAAGCCAATTTATAAGCTACAGGTCCCACTTTGTCTAGAATTTCAAAAGGTCCACAAAATCTGGGTGCCAACTTGGCACATGCTCCCATTCTTAAGGGGCTTCTTTTAGGTTTAATTCAGAGTTACACATGATCTCCTAATCTAAATTATTTATGGCTTGTCTTGTTGTCTACATAGAGCTTTTGCCTATCCAGGGCCACTTTCAAATTTTTCTTTATTTGAATTATTTTTCTAATGTTCCCAAATAGATTTGCTTGGAACATGTTAAGTTTTATGGTTTCTGGTTGTGGTATTTTGTCAAACACTTTGCAGATTTTAGTCTTCTTTGAGTTTCACTAGGTTTATGGTGGTGGTTCTTTGTGTGTTTGCATCCATTAAATGATAAATATATAGCAATGGAATATACTCAATAAGATGCAAGACAAATAACACAAGAAATAACCACAAATACCTCAGATCTGATTTTATTTATCATAATATAGTTGACCTCATACAAAATGGAGCAGATATGGAATACATGTAGAAGAATGATGTATGTGGTTGATAGTCGACACTCCTGAAGTGAGATCTCTCTCAGATCCAATGTCTACAATCCCTCACAAAATCCTCTCTCAAGAACAATGCACCCTAGCTCTACAGAAAACCTCCAACAATGTGCCTTGCCTCCACAGACTACCACTAAATAGAATAGAACCTGAAATAGAATGGTGAGGGAGGAATCATTCACTTCCTTGGCCAATCTTGGATCAAGAAAGGTGGGATCTTTCACCACTGATCCGATCTCTAGGGTTTGTTCAGTCAAAACCCTAAAACCCCCAAGTATCATGGGCTCTCAAGCAAGAATCTAGACATCAAAATGATAATCAACATAATGAGAGAATAGAGGCCTCTATCTCTATTTTATCCCCCATGTTCACCTTTTCTCTCCAAGTGACTTTTACTTTACTTTTATTATTTCTTAATTAAATCACTTTATTAATCAATTAGCCTTTTTGTTTCTAAAAAGTGATTTAGTCGTCCCTATGGCTTCTCCGGCCACTAAAAGTCACTTCTCATCATCTAATCTTGTAGTGCTCTTCCTTTTGATTCCGATGAGCTATTACACTAAGAGGTTTCTCCAAGTATTATTCCCAAAATGACCTTCTTAGTGAAATTAATTAAAATATGACCCATAATAACTCAAAATTACAGAAATCATTGGAATGCAATGGAACCAAAGCCAAGTTGTGCAGAATGGATCTTGATGGTGAAATATGATGAACAATGCAAGTCATGCCCATTAAAACCCCTAAATAACCCCTGAAATCACTTTCACACCCATCTGGCTACTCTGGTAGGCATAACACTCTGTAACATAATAATGTCAAAAAATATGGACATTACAGTCCTCCCTGCTAGAATATTTAGTTTCCTCAAGCAATAACTGAATCAATATGTATATGATACCAGGATCCCATATCCACCTATGTGATCTGTAGTAAGCTCTCTTCAATACATGGCCCCTCCAAGTGCTCACCATACATGATACCCAAATGCTCCTGATGAGTAGAATGATCCTGTGCACTCAATCTTTGGTCGACTCCCCAAGCAACCACTCTACTCAGATCTCGACCCCATCAAACTCTAGACTACCAAACACTCCAATCCTTGGATCCCATATCAATATGTGAACTGCAGTGCCCTCTGAAGTATAGTCCTGCAAGATACCAACACCATGAATCTCTTGAATACCCCCAACCAATAAAACAACTAAATACCATATCCATCCATCAAGGAGTGTCTCACCTAAACCCATCTCCCAACTATCATCTTTGGTTGAATCCAGATCCCTTGCTAACCAAAAAGATGATCTATTGATATATTTGATCTTCAACCAAGAAGATCCATCCTATCACAAAGCATACTCATCTTGACTTGCTCTCAAATTCCCCCAACAATGGAAACAATCAATCATGCAAGTCCCTAAAACCATCATGCGCTCTAGAAGAGCATGAAATCATGCATCACATAGATTTGAAGGTCTCATACCCAGTATCTTGGTGCCCACAAAACTATAAACTTATGAACAAAGTATGTTGATAGTCATGATGTCCTGTCCATAATCACTAAACTTGGCCTCCTTGTCAATCCACACTGATTCCTGCAGAGTCCCATGCTCCTGCAATAACCCTATGATGTCATCCCTCCTATATATCTCTAGTGCCCCTGGTCTAGAGAAGCTATTATACTCTCCCAAATCAACACTGAAATAAGGTTAGCTACAGATTCATGCCCTGACTCATGATGCTGACATACCAAACATGCCTCCATTTGTCTCATGACATCATCATCGAGATCCCCCAAGGAAAATTTATCTTTGTCTTGTTGATGTGTCTTGAAATGGCCAAGTTGTTCAACCATAGATACATCATGTACAGTCCTCAAGATCCCCAATGTTGCTTGATGAGACCATACCTCATGCCAATTGACCTCATAGATCTCATCAGAAGCATATCTCCATCTCTACTCCCAATCATCATCTTGTTGAGACTATGAACTTGTATCCATCTCCAAAACATACTCTGTCCCATGACTAAGGATGCTCTCCATCATGCCTCGATCCTCATATGATTGTCTCAAATGAACCACCCCTATCCTAATGTATATAATCCTGTCACTTCCATCAGGTGGTATATTCCTACCAACTCTCCATGTCCCCTTCCACTATCTATCTCTCCCTATGTTGTTGTCTATGATGAAAGTATCAGGGAAGGATAACAGAAATAACTGCAACTGTATGTAGGACTGGAAAGTATCATAGACTTTGTTCAATCCCAACAACTTGACCAAAATCTCATCCACTGGCACCCATGGTGAATAATCACATGTACTCATCACTAAACTCCAACCATCGGGTACAATAGTCAGTAACTACACAAACTATTGGTCAATCACTCTCCCTCCATCCTCACTCATATAGTTTTTGCTACTATGAAGGTGATCTCCCATAACTATGTATTGTTGCAAGGGAGAGGAGTCTCCATGCTCCCTTAATTATGTCTCCTCCTTGCAATGCAATGCATCCCCCTAAATCCCATTGTACACCTCTACATGATCCTGTGAACTATCTATCATTATCATATGCCCATGTATAGTCATGCAATCTCTTATATCCTCCTGCCTCATCATGTATCCAAGGTGTATTTTTGGATCAACCTCTACATAGATGTCATCCAATCCTGGAACACAAATGGAAGTGATGTCGTCATTTCCCCTCTCTCTGGAATCCCCATGTGTATGTGTATGACCAATTGTCTCATAAATACCCATGAATGGTGGTCCCTATGACATCAAGACATCCTCTAGCATCTCCTAGTCATATATGTCCATAACCATCAAAAATCCTAGGTATCCCTCACACACCTCCATCATTTGGTGCTCCTCTACCAAACCACCAACATCCTCTGGAAAAGTGGATGAAGTAAACATTTGACTCTCTGTGGATATAGATGTAGTATATCCCTGACTAGTCTCCTAAAGGAGCTCTTCTAATCTAGACCCTGATTCCTAAAGGATTTTATGTGAGCCTTCCAATTATCCTCGTGTGCTCACCAACTCATGAGTGAGTCGGTCCACCTCAATATACTTCTCCCGCATTGCCATGTGATACATCTCACAAACCTCCGATAGGTGATCCCTATCCATCAATAATTGTTGGTAGTCGGCCCTCATCACATTCACTCTCTCCTTGAGTGTATGGAATTCATAAATGGAAAGTCTCGCATCTGAACTATCATGTGTCATCGAGGCCCTCCAACAATATCCTACCACCAGTGTGTGTGTATCATCAATGCATCTAGTGGCTAGCATGATGATGTCCTCACTAATTCTCAACTATCCTATCAAGTGTCATGACACTTGATCACAATCTCGTCGAGGTGATACATCATGCCTCTCACTGCTAGTTTCAACAATGGAATCTCCAAAAACACACTCCTTCAAAGATAAGGCATTGAACTTCCCACTATCCATTGTGCTACTGAGTCTTCCTATATGCCACTGCACACCATCGCCAACTTCTACCCCCATCTGAATCACATTGTATCATGTATGGGCAGTTGTATCCTCTTGTGTGCTCACTCTACTAAGGTCATTTGCACCTGGATCCCATAAATATGTGTCCAGACATGAGATATGGTCATCTTGACCAATAAGGAGTGCATCCTCACCATTGTAGACGATCCTCGAAGTGACTATCCCAAATGGTTGTCAGTCTCCACAACCTGATATAACAATAGAATCCCCAAAAGAGGTGACTCCCTCTCCTCATACTGATAGGTATGTATATAGTCAATCTTCTCCAAGCCATGCCTCTCCTCCTAGGTCTGTAGATCCATATGTTCATTTTTTTCAAACTCTACATAAGGCTCCTCTACCACCTCTGAAATGCTATTGATATCCTCTCGTGTCATGTATATCATAATTGTCTAATAAGGTAAGGATTTTGTCACATTCAACTCCATGGGGAGAACAGTGTCCCTCGCGCATGGCCTCATACCAAGTGCTAACTCGTTTGAATCCTCAAAAACATTTTATAGGGAAGCTAAAGAACGTGGGTTATCCTCCTGCCCATCCAACTGTCCATCAAATGCGCAAGAGTCCTGTGACTTCTCTAATGAGGCATCTAAAGCCTCATCCTCATACTCATCATCCTCATCGCAGTCATAGTGCACCTCAATGTAATAAACTTTCCCTCTACCCCTGCATCTATGATATGGATCCCAAGGCTCTTTGCAACTGTAGCAAAGTTCCTTGCTCCTAATGGGTGTAGGCACAATCTGTGCTTCCTTCCATCTACTAGTTGGTAGTGATGTATATACCTCCTTGCATTGTGTGGCTCTTCTGTCCTTTGCTATGATGCTCCAATAATTTACTTCTTCCATCCTTTTGACCCAATGTGTAACCTCATATTTTCTCCACATAGGATTTTTGATGGATACAAACTGTTGGAATCTCACTTGATCCCTGAATGTCTCACTAAGGGATTGGTATTCCTCATTACAATATATGATCTCTTCTGCAAAATCTGCAAAATCCATCTCTCCTCTATATCATCAATGTATATCACAAGCTGGTGAAGGAAATTCACTCTGATACCTCTGTAATGTTCCCAAACATATTTTCTTGGAAAATGTTAAGTTTTATGGTTTCTGGTTTCTGGTTGTGGTATTTTGTCAAACACTTTGCATATTTTAGTCTTCTTTGAGTTTTGTTAGGTTTATGGTGATGGTTCTTTGTGTGTTTGCATCCATTAAATGATAAATATATAGCAATGGAATATACTCAATAAGATGCAAGACAAATAACACAAGAAATAGCCACAAATACCTTATATCTGATTGTATTTATCATAATATAGCTTACCTCATACAAAATGGAGCAGATATGGAATACATGTAGAAGAATGATGTATGTGGTTGATTGTCAACACTCTTGAAGTGAGATGTCTCTCAGATCCAATGTCTACAATCCCCCAAGAACTCCTCTCTCAAGAACAATGTGCCCTAGCTCTACAGAAAACCTCCAACAATGTGCCCTGCCTCCACAGAATGCCACTGAATAGAATAGAAACTGAGCTAGAATGGTGAGGGAGGAATATTTCACCTCCTTGTCCAAGCTTGGATCAAGGAAGGTGGAATATTTCACCATCGAGCTGATCTCTAGGGTTTGTTTAGTCAAAACCCTCAAAACCCCCAAGTATCATGGGTTGTCTAGCAATAAGCCAGACATCAAAATGATAATCAACATAATTGGAGAATAGAGGCCCCTGTCTCTCTTTTATCCCCCCTATTCACCTTTTCTCTCCAAGTGACTTTTACTTTATTTTTATTATTCCTTAATTAAAGCACTTTATTAATTAATTAGCCTTTTTGCCTCTAAAAAGTGATTTATTCGTCCCTATGGCTTCTCTAGCCATTGAAAGTCACTTCTCATCATCTAATCTCATAGTGCTCTTCCTCTCGATTCTGATGAGCTATTACACTAAGAGGTTTCTCCAAGTATTATGCCCAAAATGACTTTCTTAGTGAAATTAATTAAA
Source organism: Picea sitchensis (assembly GCA_010110895.2). Classification (NCBI taxonomy): domain Eukaryota; kingdom Viridiplantae; phylum Streptophyta; class Pinopsida; order Pinales; family Pinaceae; genus Picea; species Picea sitchensis. The sequence continues at coordinate 379,825 of SNQJ01S0019645.1, forward strand.
ATATGACCCATAATAACTCAAAATTACAGAAATCATCGGAATGAAACGAAACCAAGGCCAAGTTGTGCGGAATGGATCCCGATGATGAAATATGATGAACGATGAAAGTTGGTCCCAATAAAACCCCTCAGTAACTCATGACTCATTGTCACCCCCATCTGGCTACTCTAGTAGGAATGACACTTTGTAACATAATAATGTCCAAAAATGAGGACATTACAATTTGTTTCTCTAGTTCCATTAACATACTGGATCCAAGGGTAATTATGCCCACTATATTATTCTAGTTGATTGGGATATTTCATTTTCTGCCATAGAGGGCCTAAAAAGAACTCATTTTCAAGGACTCTTGGTATCCATTTTTGTAGGCAAATTCTACCAGGGGTAGATACTCTTCCCATTTCTTGGCCTGTTGTAGTACATGCATCCTTAACATGTCTTCCAACACTCATCTTACCCTCTCTATTTTTCCATCAATTTGAGGGTGGTATGTTGTACTAAACAACAATTTTGTTCCACAACAAATGAATAAATATTTCCAAAATTTCGAGGTAAATTTTGCATCTCTATCGGATATAATTTCCTTAGGCATCTAATGCAGTCTGAATATTTATTTCATGAAGATACTTGAAATATCTATTACCTTGCAAGTGGAATTTATTGGGATAAAGTGGGTATCCTTGCTGATTTTGTCCACAACTACCATGATGGCATCATTTTGTTTGGTTGTTTTGGATAGTCTTGTGATAAAGTCCATGGGAATGGTTTCTCATTTCCATTCGGGGATAGGTAGGGGCTGAAACAGTCATGCTGGGTCTTGGTCTTCCACCTTAACCTGTTGGCACTCTAAAAATCTAGCCAAATAATCAGTTATATCATTTATCATCCTTAGCCAATAAAACAATTTCCTAATGGTTGTGATCATTTTTTGGTAACCTAGATGAGCAACATATGGTATTTTATGTATTTCATCCATGATGAACCTCTTCAAGTCATCACAATTTGGGATATACAATATTCCTTTGTAAGTTAATATGCTATCACTCATCAGTTAATAACCATCATACTTCAACCATGTGGGTTCTTTTTCTAAATGTGCTCTTACCATTTTGAAAAACTCATCTACTTCATGTGCACTCTTAACCCTTTAATTGAGGTTTGTTTCACAGGTACTTACAACTACTAAATGAATTACTTTCATACTCCTACTGAGGGAATCAACCACTATGTTTTATTTCCCTTTGATGTGTTTTATATCAAAATCAAACTCACTGATGAGAGCCATCCACCTAGATTGCCTAACATTTAGTTTGGGTTGGTCAAATAAATACCACATCCCACTATGGTCTGTCATGAGTACAAATGTTCCACCTAGGAGGTAATGCCTCCACATTTTTAAAGCATGCACTATGGAAGCTAATTCCAGATCATGGGTCACATAATTTGTTTCATGTTTATTCAATTTCCCGGATTCATAATAGATTACATGTCCTTCTTGCATGAGGAATCCTCCAAGTCCTTCTTTGTAGGCATCGATGCACACAAGAAAATCCTTATTTGGATCTGTGATTTTCATCATTGGAGCATGGTTGGTGTTTCAACTACTGGAAACTTTCCTCACATTTTTTTGTCCACATAAACTTAACTCCTTTTCTCTGTAGATAGGTGATTGGGTGACCAATCTTGGAAAACCCCTTTATGAATCTCTCATAGTATCCTGCTAGGTGCATGAAGGATCTAATATCAGTTACATCCTTTGGTGTAGACCAATCCATAATGGCTTTGATCTTATCAAGGTCAACTACTACTCCTTTCTCGGAGATAACATGGCCTAAGTAGTGGACTTTCTTTTGGAAGAAGTCACGCTTACTAAGCTTTGCATAGAGCTTGTGCTCTCTTAGTACTTGGAGTACTAACTTGAGATGTTCTTCATGCTCTTCCAAGTTCTTTGAATAAATTAGGATATCATCAATAAAAACCAATACAAATATGTCCAATAACTTATTGAGTACATTATTCATCAAACACATGAAGGTGGTCGGTGAGACCAAATGGCACCACCACAAATTCATAATGCCCATACCTTGTCCTAAAGGTATTTTTATGGATGTCCTCATCCTTAGTTCGTACCTAATGGTATCTGGATCTCAAATCAATCTTGGGGTAGTTTTCGTAGCAGCGAAATAAATCAAGTAGTTCTGCAACCTGCCACAGAGTGAGACCTTTCAATGACTTTTTGGTTTCACCGAACTAAGTGGATGCATGCCTTTCTGTCTGTGGGTGGTAACTTGCTGCTTGAGTACATGGAAAGTACGTTGGTACATTTTATTTAGTCCGGATAATTGGTCCATACTGCTTGCCTACATGTTTTGTAATGATCGCTAACGCTTCTTTAGGTTGGAGCGCTACTGCTCTACAAAACATATTCATTAAGCGGTTTTACTTAATCAAATTGCTGGTATCACCCCTCAACTGGTCAAATAAGTCATCAATTCTAGGCAAGGGGTACTTATTTTTAATTATCATTTTGTTGACTTGTCTATAGTCTATGCACAACTTGAGTGTGTCATCCTTCTTCTTTACAAACAAGGATGGTTCTCCCCAAGGGGACACACTAGGTTGAATGTAACCCTTTTTTAACATTTGTTTCAGTTGCAATTTGATATCAAGTAGCTATGGGGTACTCATCCTATAGGGTACTCTAGACACTAGCGCTACTCTAGGTACAAGCTCTAACGAGAAATCAATATCTCTCCTTGGAGGTAAACCTAGTACCTCTTTATGAAACACATCTCTATAGTATTTCAGTATAGGGTGGTATTCTAGGCTTGGTTTTTGGTCCCCAACATAGTCCAATTCTTTTATTTAATACAAAGGGTATCCCTTCGTACAATACTTCTTCATTTGGAGGGATGATATCTGTCTCACTAAGACAAGATTTTGAATTCCCTATAGATTTCTTTTCTTCCCTCTATAATCTTCACATTCTAAGGTTTTATTATAACAGTCCAGCTTGGATTTATGGGCATCCAACAAATCCATGCCAGACAACATGTCATATGATCCTAGAGGAAGGATGTTTAAGGTGGCTTGCGTGGGAAACCCATTCATAATGATTTGGCATGATGTTATGACCATTTTTACCTTTCTTTTTGTTCTAGTGGCTAGTTGTACCAACCATTGTTTAGCAGTTTTTCTTGCGATAATTTACACTTCTCAATAGTGTGAGGAGAAATATAACTCAGATTAGAACCAGGTTTAGTCAAAATATAAATAAGATGGTTGGTGACCATACCTTCCATTTCCACAATTGAGGCTTGGTGGTATGCTTGCCTATTGTCCAAATATACATGAATTTTTGGCATACTCCTGGCCACATCATCAACCATGGTAGCCTCTTGGATGTTGTATATTCCCTTACTAATTGGCTTCATATGAGGGAAATACCCCAACATATGCTCTTCTCCACAACCCCAACATTTCAATGGTTCCTTCTTTGTACTTTAAGTTCTTCCCGAGGCTGATCCAAAAGTTTTATTTCCACATTGCGATGGAAAGTTATATTGATTCATACTTTTTGTGGGGAATCTTATCCTAGAACCCTTCCCATAATTCTTAAACCTTGAAGGTTTAACCCCCTTCTTCTTGAATCCCATCTTACTTTTCTTCTTCCATTTCTTGGGGTGTTTTTCTTTGTGGTTGAGTTTCTCATAAAAGTACCTAGCCTTATGAATGGCATCTTCTAAGGTCTTAGTTTCATAAAATTCAATTCTATTCCAAAAATATTAAGGCATCCCACTAAGAAATCAATGCATCTTCACCTTTTAATCCTTTATGTAGGGTACATACCCCATCAGTTCCAGAAACTTGTTGATATATTCATCTATAGTGAGTTGTCCTAGTTTGATGATCCAGATTTTATGAGAAGAACGAAATGAATACAGATTATTAAAATATGCTTAACACAGAATAACAGAGATATAGTAAAACTGGTTTTATATTCAATAAGGAAATAAGCTGAAACTGTAAAATGCAACGGAAAACAAGCTTGTTGGAACGATGACAACTTATCTCTGAGAAGAGATGTGACAACTATGCTCATTTGCAAGAAGATGATTACAATGAGGCTCTGAAGGCATTTTTACAATAAATAGGAATTTCAAAAACCCTAGACATCCAAAAACGTAACCCTAGGAGATGAAGCGCCAAAAGTCACGTGGGCCCTGTTTGGGTAAGTTAGTACATCAACTTTTTGGGGTCGTAACTTTTGCATACGATCTTCATTTTAGGCGCACAATAGTCCATTGGGAAGGTCTATCTGAGGACTAAACATTTTTTTGCAATCTATCAAAGGGAATTTCAAACTATGGCGAGACCTAAAAACATTGTTTAGGGCCTCAAAACGGCCCTGTAAATCAGGGACCCGAAAACTAGGAAAAGAAAACTGCCAAACTCGAAAACTGCCAAAATGAACTAGTTGGAATAGGTGGGAGGCCACCGACATACATATGCATCAATCCTCCCCCCTTAGGAAGAAATTGTATCCATTGCGTTGATTTCCCCCATCAGATGAGGAAATATTTGTTGAATTTGGCCCCACGTGAGCCACTTGCCTTGGTGCAAGAGCTGCCCTGCTTTGACAACTTGATAAAGTTGGATCCTTTGATGTTGGGTGCCCTTGATCTGTGTGTCCACAATATGATAAATGGATGCATGTTTCATGCAGTTATGGTTGAAATCTATTGGTGTCAACTGCTCTTCTATCTATGAGGTGTCCAATAATGGTGGGAAATATGGCCAAAGGAGAGCCACGTTGAAGACTGGGTGCAGGCCAAGGAAAGGGGGAATGTTGAGCGCAAAATCATTGTCACCCATAGCCTTGGTGATGGTGTATGGCCCATACCGGAGTAAGCGAACCTTCCGATGGGGCCCTATAAGTCGTTCTTTCTGCAAGTGCAACCAAACTTTGTCGCCCATCTGAAACTTAAGTGGCACCCGGTGTTGATCATGGTGTTACTTGTACTTGGCATTGGACTTCTGTAAAATATCCTGAACCTGTTGGAAAATGTGTTGGATCTGATCAATGAAACGAGTGGATTTGTCAGCTTCTGGTGGAGCAGGGGACGAGTCGGTTGAGGTATTCGCCAAGGGTAGTGAAACATCCATGGGGCCCAATGGTTGGAATCCCAACCCCACCTGAAAGGCGTTGTGGATAGTTGAGCTATGTAGGGCTCAGTTGTAGCTATGCTGGACATAGGGAAGACTCTCATCCCATGTGCGGGGGTGATTTTAATTGTACATGTGCAAGATATGCACGATCATCCGAGTAATGACCTCAGTTTGTCCATCTGTCTAGGGGTGGAAGGAAGTGGATTTGGTGAGCTTGGTATCCAGCAGTGACTAGAGGCTCGACCAGAATGTGTTGAGGAACCAACTGTCCTGATCTAATACAATGGTTTGTGGGATCCCAAAGTGTACCGAAATGTGTTCAAATAAGAGCTTGGTAGCGGCCTCTTTGGTGATTATCTTCTTACAAGCGGCCATAATTGCCATCTTGGAAAAGCGATCAACAACCACAAAAACATAGTCATTGCTCCTCTTGGTGGACGGGAGGCCTGACATGTAGTCCATTGAGATGGATTCCCATGGCTTGTCAGGAGTAGATAGAGGGGTGTACATGCCTTGTTTCTTAGTGTTTGATTTGGAAATAACACAGGCGATGCAAGACCTGATATACTTTATGACATCCTATCGAAGTTTCAACCAGTAGAAATGTTTATGCAGCATTACCATTGTCTTTTCAACACCAAACTGTCCTACCACCCGACTGTAGTGATCTTCCCAAATCATCTTTGTGCGCTCACTTGATGGAACACATAGATGGCCCAAATGACACAATAAACCGTCCTGAAGATGGAAATTAACGACCACTGAGTTTTCTCCCAACATTTGGTAGGTGGTGGAGAAGTTAGGGTCTATCTCATATAGGTGGGGCCATCTGGAGGTCTCATGGCCGCAAGAGTCTAGCACCGTGGTGAGTGTCGTGACTAGAGGTCGGCTAAGGAAATCAACAACTCGGTTGGTACTTCTTATTTTATACTTGATGTTGAGGTGGAATTGTTGTAAGTATGTGGACCACTTCCGATGGTAGTCATTCTTCAATTTTCCTTGGGTTTGCATGAACTATAGTGGCTTGTGATCAGTGTGGATGACTATCCCCTTCCCCAAGATGTAATGTCCCCAGAATGTAATGTCTCCCAGAATGGAGTACATTTATTTGTCGTAATTATGGTACTTATGGGAAACATATGATAATGTCTCACTATGATACACCACGGGGTGGTCGTGTTGAGTGATAACAACGCCCACAACATAATCTGAAGCATATGTCTCGATCTCAAAGGGATGTTGCAGGTCCGGTAATGAAAGTACTGGGGATGAGCACAAATGTTGCTTCAAGTCATCGAAGGCTTGTTGTTGGCACATGCCCCACACAAATTTTTCCTTACTGCCACCCCTAGTTACCTAGATGAGCGCCCATGCGATATGAGAGAATCCCAACACGAACCTGTCATAGAAATTGGCGAGGCCTAAGAAGCTCTGAAGATCAACGAATATGGTTGGGGTTGGATAGTCATGGATGACCTGGATCTTGGTTGGATCCACATGAACACCATGTGGATCAATGATGTAGCCTAAGTAATGGACCCTGTCCATGCTGAAGGAGTTATTTTCCAAGATTGCATATAGTTTGTGTTGTCGTAGGGTGTGCAGAACCTGTTGAATATGATGCAAGTGTTCTGCCCAAGTCTTGATGTAGATGAGGATGTCATCTAGATACACCACTACAAAAGTACTAGTGAAAGGTCACAGGATATCATTCATCATCCTCATAAAAGTTGTTGGAGCATTTGTCAAACCAAAGGGCATGACCAACCATTCAAAAAGACCGTCTTTTGACTTGAAGGCGGTCTTCCATACATCTGTCTGTTCTATTGGGACCTAGTGGTAGCTAGAATTCATATCAATCTTACTGAAGTATTTGGCCCCCGTGAGTTGATCAAGGAGGTCGTCGATTCACGAAATCGGGTACCGATTTTGGACTATGATTTTATTTAGGGCTCGGTAATCAATGCAGAGTCGCCAAGTCCTGTCTTTCTTCTGCACTAGCACGATTGATCTCCCACAAGGCGATGAGATGGGATGGATGTTCTCCTTGTGGAGAAGTTCTTGGACCTTTCTCTTTATCTCCTCGTTTTCTAATAGAGAGTGGCGGTAGACCAACCCATTGGGTAGTCGTGCGCCTGGGGTCAGATCGATGGGATGCTTGACCTAGCAATGCAGAGGTACCCTGGTAGGAGAGGAGAAGATATCTAAGTATTCTTCCATGACCTTATCCACTTTCTTATATTGTGTGGAGAGATCGGTCAAGGAGGCCCTGGATGTGGTTGCGGTCTTTCACTTACTCTAAGAGCAAATCATGAAGAAGACAAATTTCTTGGTGTGAGAGATAACCTTCTTGCATTGCTTGGTAGAGATCAAGGAAATAACACTAGGAGGGACTGCCTCAAGTATCCTGTACAATTTCCTATTCAAATTAATAATAACACTACGAGGCCTAGACTCATACACATCATGACGTTTCCATAAATAAGGTTGGCCCAAAAGAACATTGCAAACTTCGATAGGAGAAACATCACAAAATACCTCGTCTTTGAAGGGCTTGATGGCGTACAACAGTCAACAGTGTTGGCCGAGGCAGAGATCGCTTCCTTGGGGGAGCCATCCAATGGTGTAGGGTTGCGAGTGTAGCATTGTCGGTAGGGCCAACCGCTTGACAACCTCTGCTGATATGAGGTTCTTTTGGCTACCGCTATCAATGATGAAGTGTAGCGGGATGCCTTTTACCCACATCTGCAAATGGAAAAGGCGCTCACCTTCTTCTCGCTCGTCTCGTTCACCAGGATGGAGCTTGGTGGTAGAAACGGTGGCACTGGGTTCAACATCAATGATCCTTCTTCCCCTTCCTAGTTTTGAATTGGAGTCAGAACCCACATCTGATTCATAGGATTTCACTTCGGCCACCAGCAACTGCTTTGAGCGAAAATTAACAGTGTTATGCCAAGGACTCTTGTGGAAGTCGCACCACTTCCTGGTATCCTTCTTTGTCTTTCCGATGTCCTTATTTTATTGCGGCTTGGACTAGTTTTCCTGATACTGTCCATATTTTCTATGTACTTTGTTCTATAGGTTGGGGTCGCCCTTTCCTGGTTTTTGCTGCGAGGGGTTCCCAGGCCCAAATTGTCGGATATTTTGTTTGAGCTTCTGCTTGATTTTTGATGGCATATCAATAGGCCACGCCCAAGGATGAGATGTCCAGAAATTCCATTTTGGTATGGATGTATCTATGCAGAGCACTGTGATACTTGAGAACCAGATGTCATTATGAATCTTTGATACCCATCTTGGTGCGCAGGGTATGGAAGATATTTGTGAAATTTGGCACTGTTTGGTCTCTTTCTTGTCGTTGTGTGGTCCATTTGGTATACAAGTCGTCATAACTTCCGACATGGTAGTATTTTTCCTTAATAGCATCCTTGAAGGATTCCCAGGTGGTCGCGGCTGTAAATAATAAGGGTTCCTCTGTTTCCTTTTTCTCACAGAAAGTTTCCCACCAATATTTGACATGGAGAATGGCTTTGAGGAACACAAAAGTAATTTTTCTCTATTTGAAAAGTTATGGGCAGAAAAATACCCTTCTAGTAGATTCAACGACTTGTCTATAGCATATGTGTCTATCTAACCTTCAAATATAGGAATATTGAAGTTTATTTGTACCTTAAAGGGAGCGGCGCCTTCGCTCGAGGAAGATGTGCCGCCTATTGGTAGTCGTAGAAGGATTTGTGTGAAACTATTCATCAATTCGTTCCTCTATTGCGTGAGGGATTCCTCAAGCAAAATTTTGAAAGGATATATTGTCTCATCATCTTTCTTTTCTCCTGCCATGAGAGGTTGTTTGGGCTTGCGAGATATTTTTTCCTCAAGAGAAACAAGCTCGAGACCCAATTCTTTGTACCCTGACCTCGTTGGGGACATGCATTAAGAAGACAAGGAGAAGACCGCTCTGATACCAATGATCTGTATTTTATGAGTAGAACAAAATGAATACATATTATTAAAATATGATTAACACAGAATAACAAAGATACAGTAAAACTGGTTTTCTATTCAATAAGGAAAGATGAAACTATAAAATGCAACGGAAAACAAGTTTGTTGGAATGGTGGCAGCTTATCTCTGAGAAGAGATGTGACGGCTCTGCTCATTCGCAAGAATATGATTACAATGAGGCTCTGAAGGCCTTTTTACAATAAACAAGATTTTCAAAAACCCTAGACAACCAAAAACCTAACCCTAGGAGATGAAGCGCCAAAAGTCATGTGGGTCCTATTTGGGTAAGTTAGTACATCAACTTCCCGGGGTCGTAACTTTTGCATACGATCTCTGTTTTAGGCACACAATAGCTCGTTGGAAAGGTCTACCTGAGGAAATTTTAAACTATGGCCATCCCTAAAAACGTTGTTTAGGGCCTCAAAATGGCCCTGCAAGTCAGGGACCCGAAAACTAGGGAAAAAAATACTACCAAACTAGAAAACTGCCAAAATGAACCAGTTGGAATAGGTGGGAGGCCACCGACATCCATTTGGATCATTTGAGTTCATAGAATTCCTTTGTATTTTCATCATAGTACCTCTCAGACTAGTACTTCTTCTTCAAGTATTTCTAAAATTTATTCCAAGACAACTCATTTTCCCATATTCCTTTTACATTTCTAAGGTCCTCCCACCAGATAGAGGCCTTTCCATTCAAATTAAATATATTTATTCGGGATTTCAAGTTCTTATATTAGTTATGAAATCTGAAATACTTCTTCAAGCCAATTATCCAAGCTTCTACCTCTTCCCCCTTTTTGATTTCTCCATTAAATGTAGGTGGCTTGGATTTATTTAATTCTTCAGGGTCACCACCCTTGGAGTGCTTCCTCTTCTTCCCTATCTTCTATGAATGGGAACTGGTGTCACTCCTAGACAGTTCATTAGATCTTTCTACTTCTTCACTAGACTAAACCTCAGATGAGTCTTTGGTTTTGGCATGCTTCTTGGATTCATGACGAGCCTTATTGGGAGTGTTTCTTCTTGCATTGTTGCTTTCAGGTTTGTGACTTTGTATCTCAGGAAAAATCTAGGTTTTCTCAGGTTGTTGTTTGTCCATGTTACTGGTTGTTGGCCCATGTTGCAACTGCCTTTTTATGTCTAACATGATTTGCAGCAAGAATTCATTCATTTCAGTCTGTTTTTCTTGCTCCTTCATTAGTTTGTTATTGCCATCCTTAAATATTTGCAACTTTGCCCTAAGACTTCTCACAGTCTCAACCAGGTTTGGAGGGGTTTCTACCACTCTCCTTTCATCGGATTCTTCTTCTTTGTTATGGGAACTCTCTCCCAATTCATGGTGGTTCACCATCGTTTTACTTATATCCTATATGGGAAGTCACTGACTGGTTAAGTGTTGATGATAAACAATTTTTCGTTAGTTGATTTGTCCTTTAACTTATAAACAACATAGGTAATTTTTTTTTGTAAACTAAAATTTCACTTCAGAAATTTAGTAAATAACAATAGAATACAGTCCAAATTTAATCATGTATAAGCAACATATAAATTTGTTCCTCTTTCCAATAATTAAGGTTTAAAATAAACCCCCATGGATTTTAACGCAAAGACATTATTAGTCTATAGATCTCAGGTGTGTTAGCACATATCTTTGTAAGGGGGTGTTTTTCCCTTTGGAATTGACCCATGGGTGAAAATGCGAAGGAAAGGAGCTAAAAAACCCATCAAACCCATTTTATCCAAAGTCGGGGAGGTTGATTTGATGCATCATCTCCCCCATGAATGGAAAGTCAGAGAGGTATGACCGTGAAGGCAGTTTGTCCGCCCAGACAGTCTGAGATTGCGTCTGACAACAGGATGCATGAGCAGTCTGACTGGGGAGACTCAGAGGGACTGGCATAGTCTACATCATGTCTGACGGAGGAAGGCATGTGTAGAGGAGACTGCAAATGCAGTCTGACTGAGTAGACACAATGCCATGGAATCTTGAGCACACCTCTATTGTTGTTTACGAAATTTTTGAGTATATGTATGGATTTTTGTTATTTGCTAATGGTATTCAGTTGAGAAGAGCTCCCATATGTAATGTTTGTTCTTCCAAAGTTGTTCTCTGGTTATGTAATTGATTTGAGACTTTCATGTTAATAGAAGTCAATTTCTTGTTCCTTTTCATTTTGTCTATAAAAGCTGCTTAAAGCACTCAGAAATGGATGATCCAGTCGAGGATCGTTATGATGTTGTAATGGAGGTTTGATTATAGCAGTATCATGGTCAGTTTTATGCATTTCCCTGTGTTGTCCCTTTCTCTCTTACACTAGATGGCTCGAGCATGGAAGATTCAGTCGAGCTGTTGCGGTTGCAGGATGATGGAGGTTTGATCATTCTGCAACTATAAATGTGTCTTTTGGGCATATTCCAGTGTCTGAACTTGAGCTCAAGAACGCTCTTGATTTTGGGTTTTTCTTCTCAAAGTTGTTGGAAGGCCTGATGCCCACAACAATCTTGTTCATTTTCTCACTAAGTCTTCCCTCCGCTCTCTCTTTAACTCAATTTTCTAACTGAAGTTAATGTGGCCCTCACATCCCTGTGCATTTCCTATCCAGTTCTGTGTTGAACATCATTCATATTCTGATTTTTGTCCATTGACCTTCATCCGTACAAACCAACATCCACCAAAAACTCTGATGGGTATCAGGCTTGCCTTTCCTGCAATCTGAAGGTGAATTTCGGTGCTAACATTTATGGTGCCATTGTCGAGGAACAAATTGAAGAATTTTCCCTGGGATAGAATGACAAAGAGCTTCTGAAGGTGCATCATATATCAAAACCATAGAATATTGCAACCTGCACCTGACAACTCCATTGTTTCAGTGTGGTTGCCTCTGGCTACACCTAAATCCCCTAGGATAACAAAACGATTAGATATATTCTCTGATGTTGAACAAAGACCAGACACACTCATTCTGCATATCATTCACTTGGTAACTCCATGGTTAAAAAATCGATTGGCGACTCCGCTGGTTTAAAATGGACAAAATCTTGGCTCAGGGGTTTGCTTTTTGTGATCTTTCAAAGATAGTTGGTTCCCCTAACCCACTACCTAGTAGAGAGGAATGGGAATGTAGCCTTCCCAAGTTTCAAGGAAAGGAGGGAGAGGTACCAGCTGAACACTTGCTCATTTTTCACGATTTTATTCATCAACTTCATATCGTGCATGAAGATGTTCAGATCAATATTTTCAGATATTCATTAAAAGGAGTTGCTCTTGATTGGTTTTGATCTATTCCCATTGCAATCATCGACTCTTTGCATAGTTTGCAGTTTTCAATTCGTTTTGTAAATATTATTTTCCAGCTGAGTGTCTTTATGAAAACTGTTGTGATGACTTTTCCTTGTTTCATGAAGATTATGCTAGCCATGAAAACCATATTTGTGATGAAGTTTTTACTGTGGAGGAAAGAATTTGCTATGAAGTTATAGAGGTGTTGGATGATATTCATTATGATGGTTGTAACGCAGAAACATCTGGCATAATTTCAAATGTATCTTTTCTTTTAGATGTTCATGAAGACCAACATGTCTCTTTTGAAAATTCTGATGTCTATGAGCAAATTTTTTCTGCAGTAGATATTTCTCCTAGATATGGTACTAAGGCATATGTTGTGTGTTGTTCTTATGAAGAAAATGTGGAGGATATATTTGTCCCTGAATCAGATGTTTTGAGCATCCCTGTTTGTGATGAAGAATTTGTTGCATATACTGACCGAGAGCAGACCATATTTGATGAATATCCCAATGAAGGCGATGAAGAGAAGAGATTTTTCATGGTCCTTGTGTATGATGATTATGAATTTGATCCTTGGGGGAGCCATGAATAAGAAGAGGAGCAGTCAGAGGTGTATTTTATAGCCTGCCCAGAGCCCATAAGTGAGCATCCACCACCTGGGATTAGTCAGTCTGCATCATCTTCTCATCCACCTTTGCTTACCAGAGATATTCAGCCATCTATGAGCAGCTGTGGAGAAGATCAGGTTGTCTGTTACAAATTTTCTGGAGTTTTCCACTCGTTCTATGAGCCTGTCACCGAGTACATGGAGTTTCATTTCCTTCATTCCTTAGAGCCACCTAGCTTTATCTCAACTTCATCCTTTGGAGTAAAGATGAAGGATGTAACCGTTATGTTGTCACGGTTTCATCGTCTGTTATCAGTCATTGACGGAGTAAAAGAACTTCCAGTCAGGAAGTTACTTGAATGGATATGGTGGAAATTTTCTTTCACCTACCACCATGTAAAAATAAATTAGTCTAGGACTATATATAAATAATCTCCTATGGAGCCCATGTATGTTTGTTTTCATTTTTTTTACTTATCGACATGTATTCCTCAGTAGGGTGTTTTGAGCTTGAATCCATAGCCTAATGCAGAAAGCAACTGGAACTGCAAAGGAGATCTTAGATCCTCGCAAGGAGGACTCTATCCCCCATGGAGCCTAATGTTAGCACATATCTTTGTAAGGGGGTGTTTTTCCCTTTGGAATTGACCCCTGGGTGAAAATTCGAAGGAAAGGGGCTAAAAACCCCACCGAACACATTTTATCCAAAGTCAGGGAGGTTGATTTGATGCATCGTCTCCCCCATGAATGGAAATTCAGAGCGTTCTGACCGTGAAGGAAGTCTGTCAGCCTAGACATTCTGAGATTGTGTCTGACAGCAAGCTGCATGAGCAGTCTGATCGGGGAGACTCAGAGGGACTGGCATAGCCTAGATCACATCTAATGGAGGAAGGTGTGTGCAGAGGATACTGCAGATGCAGTCTAACTGAGTAGACGCAACGCCATGGAAGCTCAAGCACGCCTCTGTTGTTGTTTACAAAATTTTTGAGTATGTGTATGGAGCTATGTTATTCTGTAATGGTCTTTGGTTGAATAGAGCTCCCATCTGTAATGTTTGTTTTGTCGAAGTTGTTCTCTGGTTATGTAATCCATTTGAGACTTTCATGTTAATAGAAGTTAGTTTCCTTTTCCTTTTCATTTTGTCTGTAAAAGCTTCTTAAAACAATCGAGCATGGATGATTTAGTCGAGGATATTTATGTTGTTGTAATGGAGGTTTGATTATAGTAGTATCATGGTCAGTTTTATTCATTTCCTTGTGTTGTCCCTTTCTCTCTTACACTAGATGGCTCGGGCATGGAAGATCCAGTCGAGCTGTTGCGGTTGTAGGATGATGGAGGTTTGATCATTATGAAACTATAACTGTGTCTTTTGGGCATATTCCAGTGTCTAAAATTGAGCTCAAGAATGCTCTTAATTTTGGCTTTTTCTTCTCAGAGCTGCTAGAAGTCCTGATGCCCACAACAGTCTCGTTCATTTTATCACTAAGTCTTCCCTTTGCTCTCGCTTTAACTCAATTTCCTGACTGAAGTTAATGTGGCCCTCACGTCCCTGTGCATTTCCTGTCCAGTTTTGTGTTGAACATCATTCAAATTCTAAGTTTTGTCCATTGACCTTCATCTGTACAAACCAACATCCACCAAAAACTCAGATGGGTATCGGGCTTGCCTTTTCTGCAATCTGAAGGAGACTTCCGATGCTAACAAGGTGTTAATTTTCTACGCAACAACATCCATTGAATTCAACATATCGGGTAAAATCGTGACTCAGGGACCGTTAGATAGATTAGTCGACCAAGATCCACCGTTGGTCATAGTATCCATGGTCACAACCCTAGTGGTCACGTTGAAATTTTTATCGTTGATCATGGTTTGATCAACGATCCTCATCGGTATATTCTGTGAAATTAGCTAGAAATTACACTAAGGGATTGAGGATTCTAATTAAAAGAGAACACACAAGTCATGTGTGAGTTAATATATGGTTACTCAGTGCTAGTGGTTATGAAATTTCCATTAAGGGACACATGGTGGTAGATAAAACCATGGTGGTTCTCTTGAGACGGTTTTATTATTACCTCCTGATTTCTCACTTTTCTACAAGAAAATACCACTTAGTAACAAGGAATAAGTGCTCCTAATATTAATCACTCGGTCACATATATAGGCACTAATAGGACCTTATGGATAGGGTAGGGTAGTGTGCCCTCCCCCTTATAAACTTTCTAATAATTTTATTTGACTCTTTTAGCGAGCCCAAGTAGGTCAAGTGTAGTTGCCTGCTCTGATACCACTCTATAACACACCCAACCCCTTAAGAAACATTTAAGGGAATGGGGTAGTAAAATTTCAGTCTCTGTAAAGGACTCCAAACTTTATTTTCGATGAAACCATCTTCTTCTACTCATCAAGGCATTTCCAACGACTATGATTTCGTTCAAATCCGAGTTCTAGATCAAAAGTTATGGCCTCTCAAATTTTGGGTCACTTCACCACCATGTGTCATCCACGTGGTACCCTATCAACAATATGTATCCCACGTGTCACTGATGTGACCCTCTAATACATGTGTCACACTTGGTGGCGCATATGTGTCATTGGCCACGTCTTATCTCTGTCCATGCTCTATCAGACCTTTTCTGTCGCAATCCTTTGCCATCAGGGTTCTTTAGACTTTGGCATATCGACGGTCTTGGTTCTATATTGGAGCATCCTTGCCAGGGTACATCTCTATAATCCACCCTAAAAGGTGCCTTATGATGGAAGGCCAGGATCCACTCTTTGAGCTCATCTGGTTCTGACAAATCGTTGTTCAGTGTTTTGCCTCGAAGCGAGCTCTCCCCTAATGTATTTCCTAATGAATCCATAAATTTCATCATGATGGAAGGTCAGGATCATGTATTTCCTAATGAATCCATAAATTTCATCATGATGGAAGGTCAGGATCTCCCCTCAGAGCTCCCCCATCCCTAACAGATCCACAGTTAGATCTACATATCGGGGATCCTTCCTTAGAGTGTATCCCCATGACCTATTTTGATTCACCCCTTGCGATGAATGGATCAAATCTCCTCTCGAGACTTCTTCTGTCCCAACATATTGATGGTCAAGATTATGTCTTGGATCTCCTCCCTTGGAGTGAAACTCTTTGCTCCATTCCACAAAGTGTCTAGTGATGGATGGTTAGGATTTCCCCTTGGAGCTCCTCCATCCAGACGAGTCAATGACTAGATCTGCTTCTCGAGACTTCTTCAACCCTGACCTATAGATGGTCTAGATCTTCCTCTGGAACTCCTCCATCGGAGTGTGTCCCATGGATTCACTCTAATGGTAACTATGTGATGGACGACCCATATCTCCCTCCCGAAGATCTAACAGTCAGGATTTGGAATGAGTGCATAGGTTTTCCCCATCCTCCTTCTCATATGACCCTAGATCTAGGGCGACTCTTAGGGTGACACCTATCATCCCCAAGACATGTTGGCGAGAGTCGTGGAATAACTACCGATCGACACGGGGTCCTCCACGTACACTTGACAAGGCGTACACGTCATCATCGAAGTACTCGGCTTATCCATTGGGGTGGTGTTGGGTAAAATATATACATTAATGTATCAACATTAAATTAGCGACCAAGAGTTCATAAACTTAGAGATGCAAGCACAAGAAATGAAGGATTGGAGCTAGTCTATCCTAATCTAAAGCCGACAAGCACACTTCAAAATGAATGAATGCAAAACTAGAATTCAAATCAAAGTGCAAAAATAAAAGGAAATTTAAACTATGGAAAAACCAAATTAAAGCAAATTAGCTAAAGGGAAAATCGAACAAATAGGAAATGAAATCTGAATTTAAACTATGCAAATGAGATGCCCCTCAAATATACACCCAACAATGTTAGTATGGAATCAGTTTTGTTTATGTACAAAAATGAATGTGTGGGTACGAGATTTTTTTTTTTTTAGGTACGGGAATGTGTTGGTACGAGATTTATGTACAAGAATGAGATTGCTTCTCGTGGATAATCCAATTAATGATGCATTCACACCTATCTAACAATAACACTTAGCAATATTTAACAAAACTCTATTGAATAAAACAATACATAATTACAACATAACAAACATAATATAAAAAAAATAACAATTATGTAAACAATATTATAATAACCAACTTAACAACGTTTACCAAAACCTTGGTAAATAAGACAACACTTAATTATACCTTAACATAATGTATGACAAACTAAACGAAATATGTTAACAAAAACATTACAACAAGCAAACTATTAAACAAACGATTAGCAAAACATTATAATCATATAACAAAACGTTATGAGTATACAACAAAGAAACAATAAACAAATGCATAATAAATATTATAGAAATTAACAAGAGAACTTATATAACAGAATATTCAACATATAATTAAATAAACAAAATACAATACATAACAAAAATAATATGACCTGGAATCAACACAATAATCAACTTAAAAAGTAGTCATTTGAGAATGCATTAAAATTAAACAATATAACACCATATATAAGAGACCAATAACATGAAAAAACAAATAAAACCTAAAAATATACAACGTACAACTCTGCAGTGTCAAAGTAATACGAGGTATGGAAACAAAGATACTGTTGGGCACGAGGAGGGAAAACCGAATAGATAGATGTGCAAATTGGGCGCAGGGAGTGAGGCAAACCAGAGGAGAGGAACAAATTTCAGTGGAGTAGTTGAGCGTCAATTAGAGATTTGTGCATAATGAGAAATGGAAGCGATCTGAAATTAGTGTACGAAATAAAGGAAGGCAATGTTGATCTAAGGAGAAATCTCATGAAATTATCAAGTTAAATAATACAAATTGAAATTAAAAGCACACAATAACAATTTAACTAATAAGAAAATCTAGTTAATAAATAAAAAGTGACATAAATTAAATGCACACAAAAATAAAACAAATCAAACCAAATAATAATTGTTATAACAAGGAAATCACCAAGGCATTATCTAGTCGAGGGGCCCTTCCCGACTGATCCACACTCCTATCTAGGAACTCAAACTAACGTATGTGAAACAAATAAAACAGATCTAATTCTCATTTATTTTCAATCTTTGGTTCCAAATAAATCAACTCGTTGTATGTAGTTTTTCTCTCCCTCCTCTATTACAAAACAAATATATAAAAAAAATATCCACAATTAATGAACCGACGCAATAGAAAAATAGTTATCATAACAAACGGAGCGCATTGGGTTTGATTCTACCCACCCAATTTAGAAAACATTTAAAACTATCATATCAGGTTTGATCTCGTATGCCATTAGTGAAACCTTCCAATTGATCTGAACTGTAATTCGTTCAATAACTTGAAGATGTGTCACAACATAGATCCGGGCACAACTTGAGCATATCTGTGATTAAGAACCAACCATAATTCTCAAAACATGCCTTTGTTTAGAAACCAACCCGCATGATGACCAAATTGCTATGATGGGAACAAAACCCATGTTCCAGATTCTTTATATTTATCTTTTTTTGCACGAAAATTGAGGCCAAAATTGACTATCTAGAACTTTTATTAATTTGGATGAATTATTCCCCTTGAGATGGAGGTCCACACGTGCAACCTAGGTGGATTTTGACACACACTTCCATATGTCGATGTCATTGCGGAGAAAACCCATGTTTATTATTTTTGCCTCAAAGTGCATGAATATGCTAAACAATGATGGGTACCAGAATGACAATATTGGTGCAGAAATGTTGAATTGTTGTTATGGTACAAGAATATTGATTGTGTTAGTACAAGAATCACACTTCACAAATTGTCATCATTAAACCATGATATAATCATCTTTTAACCACTAAAAACATAGAAAATACGATGTATTAACCACACTCGATATAATGACAAATGATGGCATTTAATTAGGGTTTATGGTGTGTATTGACAATGTAATGCGAGAAAATATGTAATAATGAATGTTTTTGTCTAGCGGAAAACATGGAAAAAGTGGAGCTCAACAGGTGGTGACACTTGTCCTCTGTGTATTGGAGGGGTGACACACCCGTGTTAACATGACAACACTTCCTTCATGGTCATGTCCTGAGGAACCACCCAGATTTATGATCATGATTTCGTCTGGTTGGATCTGATGGACGATCGAGATGGCTCCATCAGAGTCTTGCCTTTGGGGTATTTTCATCTCAGTGGTTCATTTGACTATGAACATTCCACTATGATGATGGGTCTCGATCACTCCAAATTCTCCCACGATGGATCAACGACTTAGGTACTTAATTCAAAGTCTCAATCCAGTATAATCGTGGAATACTATGTGGGTCCTCGACGATCAATGGTTGAGGTTGCACTCGACCTCACACTGATCAACGAGCTAGATCATTGCTCAGAATATCCTCCGTCGGAGTCCTATTATGAACCTGAACATGGTTTTCCCTGACTACTCTGACCTCAAATCGGCGATGGGGATCTACCCATCCCTAGATCCAATGGTAGATAGATAAGGTTGAGTATTCCATAGGCCTACGACCCGACAAGGGTTCCCCCTCGTACCTTCTTTCAATCATTGGCTGCCACATGTTCCTTCTAGAAAATATAGAGGTCCTAGTCAGCATGGTACATCATGATGATGCCACCCCTTCACTTAGTCTTGTCAAACGATACCCACAATGATCTACGACGGAGGTGTATCAGGGATCTCACCCCAATGGATGGCCTAGATTGTCCCTTGGACTCCCCTTTTTGGATTGCCTCCACCTCAACATCTGGGGTGATTTCAACCATGAGACTCTGACCATATTGACCACAATGGATCTAATGGTTCAGAATCATCCACAAGAACCCTCTGACAGATTGACGATCCTCGTTGATCTTAGAGTGCATACTCCACAAGCTTCACACTCAACGTTGATGGAGGGCCAGGATCTCTCTGCTTCGCTAGATCAATGATTGAGATTTATTCTTGACTTTTCCCTGATAAACAGCCCAAATTTAATCGTCGTGCCAAATCTACAGCCATGATCCTCTGAAGTGAATTAGGGTTCCTCCATTGGCTTCATAATACGAGTATGGACTTAGTCGTTTACGTGAGTATTTTCCCTCGTCTTCTCCTGTAGGATTTATGTGTTTTCAAGATCCCTCATCTAGGTCCAAATCATACCTTCATTCACCCAGGTTCTCAACACCGCGACACACAGGTATAGACATATACACAAATACGATTTTTTATGAAAAAGAAACACATCAATACATACATCAAGTAGGGAGATCTCTCCACTCCAGATTATACCAAAATCTGTTAGGATATTTAGACACTTAGGAGTTAGTTAAGATCTACTTGGTCTAATATGT